>OZ010800.1:241356990-241428797 GCA_963932465.1 Maratus speciosus
ATAAATACGGTCTGTGGTCATATGTACATTTTGTATGTTTTAACGAATAGAAAATAAAAATTGCTATAGGGATGTAAAAATGTTCTAGACTTTGTATCTTATAAGTCAAGGTAGATTTAAAAAGTATATTCTTTATAGGCCGAGAGGCGGCAGCACAGACAATCACCTCATCGATTTTAGGGCTGAAATTCAAGAATTAGTTAAAAATTAATTCGCATATTAAAACGCAATTGGTCTGTCAAGTCATATCTTGGTGGAAAACAACTAAAACCCCGATTTTAGCTGTTGACTCGTAGGTTTACCATTGTAGGTTTTCCTGCACCCAAAGGTATGAAAACAAGGAGGTCTCGGAGCAGGAAAATCATACGAGTCAACCGCTAAAATCGGGTTTTCAGGTGTTTTCCATCAACATAGGACTTGGCAGACCGATCGCGTTTTAATATGCAAATCGAGTTTTAATTAATTCTGAAATTTCAGTCCTAAACTGGATGAGGTGATTATCAGTGCTGCCACCTCCTGGTTTGTAGGTTTACCTGTACCCAAAGGTATGAAAACAGGAAGGACTCGGAACAGGAAAATCATACGAGTCAACCGCTAAAATCGGGTTTTCAGGTGTTTTCCATCAACATAGGACTTGGCAGACCGATCGCGTTTTAATATGCAAATCGAGTTTTAACTAATTCTGAAATTTCAGTCCTAAACTGGATGAGGTGATTATCAGTGCTGCCACCTCCTGGTTTGTAGGTTTACCTGTACCCAAAGGTATGAAAACAGGAAGGACTCGGATCAGGAAATTCATACGAGTCAACCGCTAAAATCGGGTTTTCAGGTGTTTTCCATCAACATAGGACTTGGCAGACCGATCGCGTTTTAATATGCAAATCGAGTTTTAACTAATTCTGAAATTTCAGTCCTAAACTGGATGAGGTGATTATCAGTGCTGCCACCTCCTGGTTTGTAGGTTTACCTGTACCCAAAGGTATGAAAACAGGAAGGACTCGGAGCAGGAAAATCATACGAGTCAACCGCTAAAATCGGGTTTTCAGGTGTTTTCCATCAACATAGGACTTGGCAGACCGATCGCGTTTTAATATGCAAATCGAGTTTTAACTAATTCTGAAATTTCAGTCCTAAACTGGATGAGGTGATTATCAGTGCTGCCACCTCCTGGTTTGTAGGTTTACCTGTACCCAAAGGTATGAAAACAGGAAGGACTCGGAGCAGGAAAATCATACGAGTCAACCGCTAAAATCGGGTTTTCAGGTGTTTTCCATCAACATAGGACTTGGCAGACCGATCGCGTTTTAATATGCAAATCGAGTTTTAACTAATTCTGAAATTTCAGTCCTAAACTGGATGAGGTGATTATCAGTGCTGCCACCTCCTGGTTTGTAGGTTTACCTGTACCCAAAGGTATGAAAACAGGAAGGACTCGGATCAGGAAATTCATACGAGTCAACCGCTAAAATCGGGTTTTCAGGTGTTTTCCATCAACATAGGACTTGGCAGACCGATCGCGTTTTAATATGCAAATCGAGTTTTAACTAATTCTGAAATTTCAGTCCTAAACTGGATGAGGTGATTATCAGTGCTGCCACCTCCTGGTTTGTAGGTTTACCTGTACCCAAAGGTATGAAAACAGGAAGGACTCGGAGCAGGAAAATCATACGAGTCAACCGCTAAAATCGGGTTTTCAGGTGTTTTCCATCAACATAGGACTTGGCAGACCGATCGCGTTTTAATATGCAAATCGAGTTTTAACTAATTCTGAAATTTCAGTCCTAAACTGGATGAGGTGATTATCAGTGCTGCCACCTCCTGGTTTGTAGGTTTACCTGTACCCAAAGGTATGAAAACAGGAAGGACTCGGAGCAGGAAAATCATACGAGTCAACCGCTAAAATCGGGTTTTCAGGTGTTTTCCATCAACATAGGACTTGGCAGACCGATCGCGTTTTAATATGCAAATCGAGTTTTAACTAATTCTGAAATTTCAGTCCTAAACTGGATGAGGTGATTATCAGTGCTGCCACCTCCTGGTTTGTAGGTTTACCTGTACCCAAAGGTATGAAAACAGGAAGGACTCGGATCAGGAAATTCATACGAGTCAACCGCTAAAATCGGGTTTTCAGGTGTTTTCCATCAACATAGGACTTGGCAGACCGATCGCGTTTTAATATGCAAATCGAGTTTTAACTAATTCTGAAATTTCAGTCCTAAACTGGATGAGGTGATTATCAGTGCTGCCACCTCCTGGTTTGTAGGTTTACCTGTACCCAAAGGTATGAAAACAGGGAGGACTCGGAGCAGGAAAATCATACGAGTCAACCGCTAAAATCGGGTTTTCAGGTGTTTTCCATCAACATAGGACTTGGCAGACCGATCGCGTTTTAATATGCAAATCGAGTTTTAACTAATTCTGAAATTTCAGTCCTAAACTGGATGAGGTGATTATCAGTGCTGCCACCTCCTGGTTTGTAGGTTTACCTGTACCCAAAGGTATGACAACAGGAAGGACTCGGAGCAGGAAAATCATACGAGTCAACCGCTAAAACGGGTTTTCAGGTGTTTTCCATCAACATAGGACTTGGCAGACCGATCGCGTTTTAATATGCAAATCGAGTTTTAACTAATTCTGAAATTTCAGTCCTAAACTGGATGAGGTGATTATCAGTGCTGCCACCTCCTGGTTTGTAGGTTTACCTGTACCCAAAGGTATGAAAACAGGAAGGACTCGGATCAGGAAATTCATACGAGTCAACCGCTAAAATCGGGTTTTCAGGTGTTTTCCATCAACATAGGACTTGGCAGACCGATCGCGTTTTAATATGCAAATCGAGTTTTAACTAATTCTGAAATTTCAGTCCTAAACTGGATGAGGTGATTATCAGTGCTGCCACCTCCTGGTTTGTAGGTTTACCTGTACCCAAAGGTATGAAAATAGGAAGGACTCGGAGCAGGAAAATCATACGAGTCAACCGCTAAAATCGGGTTTTCAGGTGTTTTCCATCAACATAGGACTTGGCAGACCGATCGCGTTTTAATATGCAAATCGAGTTTTAACTAATTCTGAAATTTCAGTCCTAAACTGGATGAGGTGATTATCAGTGCTGCCACCTCCTGGTTTGTAGGTTTACCTGTACCCAAAGGTATGAAAACAGGAAGGACTCGGATCAGGAAATTCATACGAGTCAACCGCTAAAATCGGGTTTTCAGGTGTTTTCCATCAACATAGGACTTGGCAGACGACCGATCGCGTTTTAATATGCAAATCGAGTTTTAACTAATTCTGAAATTTCAGTCCTAAACTGGATGAGGTGATTATCAGTGCTGCCACCTCCTGGTTTGTAGGTTTACCTGTACCCAAAGGTATGAAAACAGGAAGGACTCGGAGCAGGAAAATCATACGAGTCAACCGCTAAAATCGGGTTTTCAGGTGTTTTCCATCAACATAGGACTTGGCAGACCGATCGCGTTTTAATATGCAAATCGAGTTTTAACTAATTCTGAAATTTCAGTCCTAAACTGGATGAGGTGATTATCAGTGCTGCCACCTCCTGGTTTGTAGGTTTACCTGTACCCAAAGGTATGAAAACAGGAAGGACTCGGAGCAGGAAATTCATACGAGTCAACCGCTAAAATCGGGTTTTCAGGTGTTTTCCATCAACATAGGACTTGGCAGACCGATCGCGTTTTAATATGCAAATCGAGTTTTAACTAATTCTGAAATTTCAGTCCTAAACTGGATGAGGTGATTATCAGTGCTGCCACCTCCTGGTTTGTAGGTTTACCTGTACCCAAAGGTATGAAAACAGGAAGGACTCGGAGCAGGAAAATCATACGAGTCAACCGCTAAAATCGGGTTTTCAGGTGTTTTCCATCAACATAGGACTTGGCAGACCGATCGCGTTTTAATATGCAAATCGAGTTTTAACTAATTCTGAAATTTCAGTCCTAAACTGGATGAGGTGATTATCAGTGCTGCCACCTCCTGGTTTGTAGGTTTACCTGTACCCAAAGGTATGAAAACAGGAAGGACTCGGAGCAGGAAAATCATACGAGTCAACCGCTAAAATCGGGTTTTCAGGTGTTTTCCATCAACATAGGACTTGGCAGACCGATCGCGTTTTAATATGCAAATCGAGTTTTAACTAATTCTGAAATTTCAGTCCTAAACTGGATGAGGTGATTATCAGTGCTGCCACCTCCTGGTATGTAGGTTTTCCTGCACCCAAAAATATGAAAACAGGGAGGACTCGGAGCAGGAAAATCATACGAGTCAACCGCTAAAATCAGGTTTTCAGGTGTTTTCCATCAACATAGGACTTGGCAGACCGATCGCGTTTTAATATGCAAATCGAGTTTTAACTAATTCTGAAATTTCAGCCCTAAACTGGATGAGGTGATTGTCAGTGCTGCCACCTCCTGGTTTGTTATAGTTCAGTGACACATACAGTCGTGGAAAAAATGTAAACATCCCCTTCTAACTCGTAAACAAATTATTGTAGAAAGTAGTTACTGGTACAAAACGATTGGAAATAAAGACTTATTTTAAATGATGTATATAAAACTGCTTAGTAGGGGAGGGGTGGCATCTACATATCAAATCGAACCCAAACTTTGTTTTTTTTTTCAATAGCATTACCCAAGTTTGAAATCATGAATAAATTCTACACCCTACAATTAGCCTAAATTCAAATTTTCCTGAAATGTGTACAATTAGTTTCAGTGAAATTAATTATTGTAAAATTTTAAATGTGTTTTGTTTTTTAAAAGTGAAATTCCATAATCAAATGTACTCAGCATTAGTAAGTTAAAAGTAAATTGTATGAAAAGTTTTTTTGTGAAAGAGGTGAGTGAGATATATAAAGGAGGGCCACTCTAATATATGAGCTAACATTTTCTTTGCAGATATTACGTCTTGCAGCCGAAATATCATTTAAAGGCGGGTGGTACTGTGAAGAATCCAAGGAAATTCACAAAAAAAGTCCCATATATTTTCAAAAGAGAATTCTAGATAGGAAAAGCAATGTATAAGCATAACAGCTCAAAATATTTCTAAGTCTCAAGGTTCTGCAGGAAATGATAAAAAGAATCAATCCATCTAAACCAATCTTAAAGGTTGACTGAAAAGGAGAAAGGCCGTAAAAAAAAGAGGAGTTACGGAATCCCTTTTAAGTAGCAAGCTTGCCGATATTTTCCCAGGACAATTTAAAAATGAAACTAGATGCGAAATTTTCACACGCTAGCAGCGAGGGTCTCTCTTGGCCTATGATATTGAAGCTTGTTAGTGATGTCATTCAACCTAGACACTGAGTGGGTCCTGAGTGGGATATAGATAGCCTTGGTTTTAAGAAAGGCAAGTTAACGGAAAGATGTGTTTGGAATCCGAAGGAGGGAGTTGCTCTCAAAAAGTTTGGGTCTGAGATTTCGGACAGGTCGGAAGCAGTCTGCCGATTCGGGCAGGGTAAGATTTCTCCGGTGGAAACCTCGAGATATGAGTAGTTGACAACGGATTGGTATACACAAGAAAACAGAGGCAGCTGTTTCTTACGAGACTATCGTGACAGGATTTTGGATCTATATATCGAGAAAGAATCCAGTAGAATTTGAATGCTAATCCTATACTCTGAACATTATACTTTTAATGAACATTGTCACCAGCTGTAAAGTACCCAGAAAATATAATATAGTTGTAATGCAAGTATTAATCAAGAAATATTAATTTATCTTATGTCATTTAAATAAATCGTTTGATTTAAATATTACTTGGGCCTCCGCTTGACTGAAGTTCCACGCTACCACTTCCACCTGTAAGTCGAAGATTTTACAATATTTTAGGGGCTGTATCCAAATTAAAGTTCAGTACTCGATTGCTGAAATGCTACGGAATGACTATGTCATTTCTAATAATGTATTATTTCTTACCAATAGTACAATTTCACTCACTTAATATGTTTCGACTAATGTCAACCCAAATGTTTCAATAAAATAAGTAAAATATATATATATTTTTTAATTATGCTTTTCTTTACATCATAGACTTAAATCATCATTTTGACGTTTTTTAATCATAATTTGAAAACTACGTGGAAGAAAAATTTGAAATTGAGAATTCACATAAAGCAGGACATAATAAATATAACCGTGTCAAAAAAAAAATTGTAGATTGCAATTCACATTTTTTAATATTAATTTCATAATTCATATTATAAATGTTTTTAAATTACAAATTCAATGCATTTATGTTTGAGTTTTTTTGTACTATAACCACACAAAAAAATTATCACATTAGGATTATAATTTCAGGAGATATTAATGAAAATATGAAATTTTAATTTAACATTAGAAGGTCTAAATATTTAATGTTTATAACTTAAAAACTTATCATTTAAATGATTTGCAATTTTGTTTCTGGGCATAGATTGAACAAAATATTTAAAATATATTGTCAAAATTGGGTGTTAACACTGAAAAAAACAAGTTATGGTCTGATTTTGAATTTTTGATGGCCTCCTAAGCAAATTTTATATGCATAATTTATAAGTAGACGTTATCTCCAATCGTTTTGTACCAGTAAATTTCTTATATTATATTTAATTGCAAAGTTAGTATGGGGTGTTTACTTTTTTTCCCACGACTGTACTTTTTTCATGATAACTAAAATGAAACATGATCGATTAAAACAATATTTGAATACTTGGATGCCGAAAGATGTTCATATTTATTTATTCATAGCATTTATTTTCATTTATGTTCTTTACTCATACCTTCAAATGCGATATGTTTTAATTGCTTTAATTATCTTTTTTCAAACCTTAGAAAATATACTAAAGAGTAGACTAATTTCATTGAAACATATATGGCGTATTTACAATGTCCAGATTTAACAATTACCTTTCTTAGTAAAAATAAATTATTCTTACTGGAAACATTCACAAATGTCTTTGTTTACTTCATAATTAAAATAAATGACAACACGCTATTTTAAAATTAGTTATAATAAAATTTTCCAAAATAAATAAGACACTACCTGAAAGTCTATAATTAGATAAAAGCATTTTAATTACCCTCATGCAATTTAATTAGAGCAGTTTTGTGATAAAGCAAATAATTGATTACTTCGCTGCTTCTTTTTACAAATTAATACAGACTATTCATCGATACGTTTTAATTACAAATTTTCTTCTGTGCTAACAAAACGTTAAATTAGAATGAATTCACAAAAAAAGTATAATTACATCAAATTCGTTATTCTAAAATGTTGTTTTAAATTTATTATGCTACGCTGTTTCTATTATACCTATAAATGTAACAGTAAATTGTATGTAAATTTCCTAAATGTTGTTAAACAAATTATTATAAAATATATTATTGTCTTTACAACTCTCAATTTGGCAGCTACTCTTGTCACAAAAAAAAAAAGAAAAGAAAAAAGAAAAGAAAGAAAAAAGGATTGAACGTAAGGAAAACATTAAAAAATGTTTCCATTTCTTCACAGTTAAAATAAATTTGAAAAAGTTTCTTGTAATTTGTTTAAATCAAATTTTCAAAAATAAATAGTTCATATTCTGTATTTATTCGAGCGGATAGCAGTATGACAATTAATTCCATGTAATATAATTGGAGAAATTTTGAGAGAAAGTAAGAAAACATTTCTTCTCCGTTAAAACTGTCAACAAAAATGGAATATTCATGATGCTAATTCTAATCATTTTCTTTATTTAGCTTTTTCTGTGAAAACTAAATTTAAATGAACTTATAATAAAGTAAACTCCTGTTATTCCGTTTTTAAAACTATAACTTTAACGTTTATTATAGAATGCATTTACTATAGCATTGAAATTTTTTAGACATGATGTATTTGAACCTTCAAAACTTTATTCAAACAACGTGATTTTACAACTTTTTCTTTGCGTTAAAATTCTAAATTTAATTTAGCGTTTTCAGAAATTGCTACTGACAACAGCCTAAAACCGTGAAATAGACACGTACTTTTCCCTTCATTATATTCCGATAAATTTTCCGTTAAATTGATTCCTATTTCCTCTAAAAATACAGAAAATTCACCAATCCAATGAAAGTATTATCTGAGATCCTCCAATATAAGCTCGCATTTCTGTGAATTCACAGGAGTGTTGCGACAAATCTACTGCATAGCACCTTTTCGTACTAGAAACGGAATTATTACGTGTGTCCTTTTCACATCAAAACACAAAACATTGAGTAACCTAAGCTCAAATTTTCTGAAAATCTTCAGTCAGACGAATTTCTTCAAATAACATAAAACTTGATTCAAATCACACAAGTGTTCCGGAAACCTTTCTGACTGTACTTCTTTGTTTCTTGGCGAAATTTCTTTTGAAAGCGAAACATGCTATTATTTACAATTTCCAAGTAAATGTCGCCAGGTTCTTGACAAAAGTGCATTCACAGAAAGAGTTTTTATTTGCGTTGCATTAACAAATTTTTTAACAATAATAGTTGATCTGTCTTATTTTTCCTGAAGGCATAATAACACCAATTGCTAGTGCGATATTCGACAATACACATAAAAGTACTTGTGTAATAGCTCCTGCAATAGTTTTCACACTGGTATGCTTTATATTATATTCTGTAAAATCTTATAGATAATGCTGAATTTATATGCGGAAAAGTTTAGACGAGTACAAGCACTATAAATCAGAAATTATAGTAAGCATTAGGAACTCACCCCAACGATTTTTTCCTGAATAGAAATCAATAATGTCTAGTTTCATAGGCGTAACCAGGGGGGGTGCCCTGGGTGCCCGGGCACCCCCCCCGCTCGCGCAGACTCAAGCACAATTATTTAAAAAAAAATTACATCTACAAAAGAAAAAAGAAGAAGTGAAAGCAGAGTTCAATTACTTTAGTTCAGAAAACTAACAGCCCAAGTTTTGAAATGTGATAAAAAAAGAAACCCACGTTCTTTCTTTTTTTCTTAAAGAAAATTATGTTGTTTATCTTTTTTAAAACTGGAATATTTGTAAGAATCTGTATTAGTTATTGTAAGTCAAAAAGGGGGCTTTATAATCCCACTTTGACGTCTGTTGTTTGTGGGAGATTTTTTTTAACGCCGTTCTTTCTATTGCATGTTTCTGCAATTTCATGAGAAATTAACGCAAGTTCTTGATGAGGATAGAAACTGTCTCTTTGCTTTCGTAGTTTAAAGTCTAGAAAGTAGAAAAAAAATTGAAAGGGAATGCAGATGTGAAACGATAATTCCAAAATGCAATTTGCCGGGGGAAAGGGGGGGGGGGTGTACACTGATCCTGCCTTCTTTGAAAATGAAAAATAATAGCACAGAAAATTCAAATTAATCTGGAGGTTGGTTGGTTGTTTGAATTTCCTGGCCATTTTTTGGCATTCGTAAAAGGAATATTGTTGCAGTCTTTCAAGTCAATGTAATATTTTTTTTTCCTCTGAAAATTTTTATACGATTTTTAGAGTTTCTTCTCATTTCGCGGCATTCTTTTGAAAGTAGGAAAAGGAACCCGGTTTCAATCTTTTAGCCCAGTACAGTAAATTTTGACCAAATTCGCGATTTTATTCTGCAATCATTTCATGATATTCACAATTTTTTCTTAAAATCGTTTGACGAAATTCACGTCTTTCTACGCCATTTTTTTTTGTCGAAATCCGCACTTTTCACCACTAACCTTTGGCAAAATTCGTGTTCTTTACCGCGATCCTTTTGCGGAATTCGCATTTTTTACTGCGACATTTTGACGAAAGTGGCATTTCTTTAGCACGATCCTTCGATGAAATTCGCGTTTTCTTTCCACGATCTTTTGACGAAATTCGCTTTTTCTTTCTGCAATCTTTTGACGAAATTCGCTTTTTCTTTCTGCAATCTTTTGACGAAATTCGCGCTTCTTTCTGCGATCCTTTTACGAAAGTCTCGTTTTTACCGCGATCCTTTGATGAAATTTATCTTCTGTTGCGATCGATTGACGAAACTGATTTTTTACAGGGAGATCATTTTTCGAAATTCGCGAAAGTTTTGCGCGACCGATCAGGAAAATTCTCGATATCTTTCCGTACCAAATAACAAAATTCTCTACACTTTTCCACAACATTTTGACGAAATTTGCAAAATGTTTTCGTCAATCGTTTATCGAAATTCGTATTTTTTTATACGTAATCTTTTGACGAAATTGGTGATTACTTTCTGCACTGTTTTATTGAAATTCTCGCTATTTTTCCACGATCGTTTGAAGAAATTCTCAAAACTTTCCGGGACCTATTCACTAATTGATTTTGAGAAATTCCATAAAAGAAATAAAAAAAGTCCTTCCGGCCAGTGCCGGGAGGAAGAGGTAGCTTTCATATTCCTTATTTTTAAAAAGCCAACTTATATTATTCAAACACACGAAGCTCAATTAAGTGGAAACCGAATGTAGGAGATTCAATACTAATTTTTATCAATACTAAATCATTATGAACGAGAATTTCGCGAAATTAGTCAGCTTTATCCAAGCTGCTTTTACTTAAAGTCACTTATATTTGGCTGCCAAATTCGGCGATTTCTTAAAGTGCCTGCCATTTTAAGACAACATGGTAGATGAGGCTAACCAGTGAACTTGGTCGAGACCTTAGTAATTGCTGTGCACATGCTCACTCATATCGGAATCGGTTGATATATACGAGTGCTGTCGCAGGCAAAAAATCAAATTTTTCAAAATGTCACCCACTTTAGAAATTGAAACTGCTATATCTCAGCCATTTTTTAAGATAAAGACAAACAAAAAATGCTCCTGAATCCTTATATCAAGGTCAAATACTTAAGAAAGAAACCTTTTTCAATTTCTAATTTTTTTGCACCTCACTTTAAATATAATTTTTTTTTATTTAATGTCCGCCATTTTGAAACAAGATGGCTGATGAAGCTGGCCAGCGAACTTGGTCGAGATATTGATGTATACTAGCCACATGCCTTCTTCCATCGAAATAGGCGAATAAGTGTGGTATCGCGTGACAAATACAAGATCGTTTCAAAGTATTAGCCATGATAGAAATTCAAAGTGCTATAATTCAACCACTTTTTAACATATAAACAAAAGAACAAATTTTCAGAAACAAAAACTGTTCCGGAATCTTTGTATTAAGGTCAAATACATACAAAAAAATATTTTTCATTTTTCAATTTTTTGGTATCTCATTTTAAATTTTAAATTTTTTAAAATTTTTAAATGGCAACTCTTTTGAAACAAGATGACGAATGTAGCTGGCCAACGAACTCGGTCGAGACATTGGTATGTACTATGTACAGACCAAGTTACATTCAAATCGGTTCATAAATACGCCTGTTATCGCGTGACAAAAATCAGGTCGTTTTAAAATGTCAGCCACAATAGAAATTCAAAATGTTATACCGCAGCCATTTTTTTAGATGTAGACGAAACAAAACCTGTTCCGGAATCTTTGTATTAAGGTCAAACACATACAAAAAAAAATCTTTTTCATTTTCCAATTTTTTGGTATCTCATTTCAAATTTTAAATTTTTTTAAATTTTTAAATGGCAACTCTTTTGAAACAAGATGACGAATGTAGCTGGCCAACGAACTCGGTCGAGACATTGGTATGTACTATGTACAGACCAAGTTACATTCAAATCGGTTCATAAATACGTCTGTTATCACGTGGCAAAAATCAGGACGTTTCAAAATGTCAGCCACGCTAGAAATTCAAAATGCTATAACTCAGCCATTTTTTAAGATATAGACGAAACAAAAACTGCTCCCGAATCTTTTTATCAAGGTCAAACACATAAGAAGAAAATATTTTTTCAATTTTAAATTTTTTGCTACCACATTTCAAATTTAAATGTTTCTTAAAATTTTAAATGGCCGCCATTTTTAAACAAGATGGCGGATGAAGCTGGCCAACGAACTCGTTCGAGACATTGGTCTGTACTATGTATAAACGAAGTTACATCCAAATCGGTTCATAAATACGCCTTTTATCGCGTGACAAATTTCAGGACGTTTCAAAATGTCAGCTTCGCTAGAAATTCAAAATGCTATAACTCAGCCATTTTTTAAGATATAGACGAAACAAAAACTGCTACGGAGTCTTTGTATAAAGGTCAAATACATAAGAAAAAAATATTTTTCCATTTTCAATTTTTTGGTACCACATTTCAAATTTTAATTTTTTTTTTTAATTTTAAATGGCCGCCATTTTGAAACAAAATGGCGGATGAAGCTGGCCAACGAACTCGGTCGAGACATTGGTATGTACTATGTACACACCGAATTACATCCAAATCGGTTCATAAATACGAGAGTTACAGTGTGACATAGGTCAGATATATATATATATATATTGATATATATATATATATATATATATATATATCAATTTTGAACGGAGGGTGGTTTCGGGGTCTGGGGGTCATGATCGATGAAAATATACCAAAATTTTTTGAAATCGCTTTCCTCCGAACGGCTGCAATAGGTAGCTTTTTGTAAAGAAAGCTACCTAATAGCGGACTTATTTGGAGGGGGGAAATATTGCACAGCATTTTTTATTATGCGGGACTATCCTTTTCTGTGCACAAATCGTGCGATACTGCACATTATTTCAAACCCTGTCCCTCAAAGAAAACTTCATTGCTAATGGAGTTTCGTTGGTTGTTTTTTTTTAAACGAACATAGAATTAAACAAATATAGGATTGGGGGTGTAGGAGGGGGCTGCCTTCGGCAACGTACTCCCGAGCAAGCTACTGTCTCCAAACAAGCAAATCTTGAATTATTGCGTTTTTTATTTAGAGCAAAATTAGATTTTCAGCTTTCTTATAAGAACTGATTTGACGTTATTCCAATTCGAATTTAATCACGGCAATTGCAAAAATTACCGGAGAGTTTTTTCTGTTTAAAAAAAAGTAAAAAAATCGCAATTCGGAAAGGATTAAAAAACCACAGGGAACGAAATAGCAAAATGGTTAAAAGATTTAAACAGGATTCCTTTTAGGAATGTCAAAAAAAAAAATTTAAAAAATCACCTCAAAATGCCAAAAAAAAACCTCTAAAAATAACAGTAAAAAAATTGTTAAAAACTGAAAAATCGCTGTAAGAATCTCGAAAACACTTTATTGAAAAGAAGACAAAGTTTACCGGATAAAATATTCAAATCGGATTATTTTTTACTAATTTGAAAAAATTGCCGCAAAATGCGAAAAAATTTGCATAAGAAATTAATTAAAAAATTCCAGAAATTGTCTTCGATAGGCATGAGTTCAGGCCTCAGGTCCCGTCAAATCTTACGGCTGTGCGGGCTGCATTGTTTTTTTACACACAATGCGTACAGACATATGCGCTGCATCATGATAGTATAGTTTTTATCATCTTGATAAAATTTAATGTACATTATTATGACCTGCTTTACTTTATATATTCGACACATTCTGAGGTAAAAACATAAATTACCGTAATTTCCGACCTATATAATTCGCGGATCAAACAAGTATGTTCGGATTCCCAGAAATCTTGTTTCAGAAAACATAACTTGTTAAATCGCGATAAATATTTAACTTCAATAATGAAATAAAATTTCTGGGTCGAAATATGATTGTTTGATCTGCGGATTATATGTCGGAAGTTACGGTATTAATGAATATTATAATTATTTATATTATAATAATTATTTATATAGATTTTCCTACAAAGTTTCTTGGGTCCCTCCGGTGAACCCTAAGAAGTCGTGGAGTCACAAAAACTTTCGTGCGTATCTACTGGTGGACCGTATGCATTATCTGAGATTTATCATCCGGCAAAATTTCATCTACAAGATTGTGACTGGGATAATTTTAGATCTCATGCAGTGTTCCTATGCCTATAGAAGTTTATAGCATGATTAAAGGCCTTTTTAAATATTTACACGAAGTTAGGGTGCCAAAAGATTTTAAACTTGTGACCACACTTAGCCCCACCAGTGGCTGAGAGGTTCTGCTCTCGAAGCTGGTAGACGGGAGGTGCTGGGCTCGAACCCAATCGCGCCCGTCGGCCTAATCGTTCGGAGTTTTCGTGGTTTTCTTCGAACCGTGGATTTTCCATGCGTTAATACGGATTAGGTCAACACCCACTTGACATAAAGCCTTTGGGCGATTTTGTGACGTCACTCTTAGACGACCTACGTTCTTTTTCCCCCGGTGGAACTCTGCCCTTTTCTTTGAGCTTTGAAAAGTTATTAACTGTTATTTAATTTGTAATTTTTTCCACTGCATAGTCTTTTTAAATAGAATTAAATTAAACACTTATTTTTTTATGTCCTTCCTACTTTGTAAACAAAGGTTAATTT
This sequence comes from Maratus speciosus, assembly GCA_963932465.1. Lineage (NCBI taxonomy): Eukaryota > Metazoa > Arthropoda > Arachnida > Araneae > Salticidae > Maratus > Maratus speciosus. Next base: position 241,371,314 of record OZ010800.1, read on the forward strand.
TTAAATACATATATAACAATTTATTTAAAGATTTTCCTAATCAGTTATATTCCAATTTTACGAAATACACATTAGTAGACAAAAAAATTAAATATTTGGCTAGAGATTTTCATTTACACTAGGTAAATCAGATTAATTTTAAAAGAGAAAATTAATAAAACATTAATGCATTACTTTTATATTAAAAAAGTAATTATTGTGAAAAAATATAACTCAGATGTATCTCATAAAAAATCACTTTCAAAAATCATCTTTTAGTGAAATTAATTTGTATTTTCAATTTTTTTTTTTTTTTCAAGCGCTGTTTGTTTAACATTTTTATAGATAATGGGAAAACCACTTTATAATGAGGTAAGTACTTTTTATCTTGATAAATCTTTTATGCATTTACTTATTTATATGTTTTATCTGCTTTTGATGTATTGTTTACAAAGTATATAAGTTATTTTGATAATGTTGAATATAAGGTAGCTTTAAATATAAAAAAGCATAAAGTAATATTGCTATGTTTATTACTCTTAATTCTATAGATACTAATAATGTTTAATAATACATAATTTGTTGGGCATTATATTTTTCTGTTAACAATCAAATCAAGCTTCAAAATACATTAAGTATCTTAAAAAATTATGATTATTATTTATCATTCATATTCGATAAATGTTAAAATATGTCCAGAACTGAAACATAAGAATTAAAATACCAACAAATTAAGAATTAAGCGTTTAGTGAAATTCTTAAATTCTTACTTTATTACTTTAGTGAAAAAGTAATAAAGTAAACAGTAATGCTAAAATTATTCATTATTTATTGTAGTTTAATTTAATTGAAAAAAATATCGTTTTTTTTTTTTTTTACTTATATCGTTATTATTTATCCTAAAACTTAAAAAAAAAAAAAAAAAATAGTATGCCAGATGAAATATTCCCTTAATTTTCAAACCATTATTAAATGCATCTAATAAAACACATAGTGAAATTTATAAAGATTCATAAACATGTTCCATATACAAATTGGCAATAAAGTCAATATTAAAGATGGAGATTTTTAGGGAAATTCAAGATAATTTTGTCAGTATGTGGCAACTAATAAAAGTGAATATTTCATTATCAGAAAACGATATGCACTTTACATAAGCTAGAATATTAAATTTTTAGATTTGATAAATTTTGAAATATGTATGGTACCAAAAAATGTTAAATTAAAAGACAAAAATTAAATATCAAATATTTTAATAATATTATGCATTATTCAAAATTGTTTAAAACTCACTTTGATTATTAAAATAATAATAAAAAAAATTAACATTACATTGACACAAAAATACTTAAAAAAAAATAAATATCAATTTTACCTATCTGACTTAAAAAACAAGTATTAGTATTTATTCTATAATTTAAACAACTGAAATATATAAAGGTAAAATGTAGTATATAAATTGGCAATAAAGTTATCATAGTTTTATACATGGACTAAAATAATAAATTTTATTAATCTTTCATAAGTTTTAAAATACATGGAATAATAAAATTCGGGAATTAAAATACCAATAATTTAAAAAATGGGCGTTTAGAAAAATTAAAAACTAAGGGAAAAAAATAAATTGTAATAATAGAATTATTCGTTATTTTATATAGTTTCATTTGATTAAAAAAATCATGTTATGTATATTTTTAAGTCTGACTATATTATCATATCATACTCCTATTATAAAGAGGTAAAAATTGTTTATTTGTCGGAGATAAGCTCAGGAACTACCGAACCGATTACAAAAGTAATGGTATCAAAATGATGGTGGTCGCCCAACTTAGAACATAGGCTATATCTTATGTCGGTGCCACTACCCCAAAGGGGGTGCAGGAGATAAAAACGTTCTAAAAATGCGATTTTTGCGTTACTGAAGGGCCTAGAAATATGAAATTTGGAATATTAGTTACTTATAAGATATAAATGGTGTCTAAGAACAGTTCTTAAACAATTCGAAATTTAAAAGGGGTGAAAATGCACAAAAAGCGTTCTAAAAAACGTTCTAAATGGTAGTTTCTACATAATCTCAGGAAATACCAAACCGATTTCAAAAGTAATGGTATCAAAATGATGGTGTTAGTCCAACTTAGAACATAGGCTATATTTTATGTCGGTGCCACTACCCCAAAGGGGATGCAGGAGCAAAAAACGTTCTAAAAATGCGATTTTTGCGTTACTGAAGAACCTAGAAATATGAAATTTGGAATATTAGTTACTTATAAGATATAAATGGTGTCTAAGAACAGTTCTTAAACAATTCGAAATTTAAAAGGGGTGAAAATGCACAAAAAGCGTTCTAAAAAACGTTCTAAATGGTAGTTTCTACGTAATCTCAGGAAATACAAAACCGATTTCAAAAGTAATGGTATCAAAATGATGGTGTTAGTCCAACTTAGAACATAGGCTATATTTTATGTCAGTGCCACCACCCCAAAGGGGGTGCAGGAGCAAAAAACGTTCTAAAAATGCGATTTTTGCGTTACTGAAGGACCTAGAAATATGAAATTGGGAATATTAGTTACTTATAAGATATAAATGGTGTCTAAGAACAGTTCTTAAACAATTCGAAATTTAAAAGGGGTGAAAATGCACAAAAAGCGTTCTAAAAAACGTTCTAAATGGTAGTTTCTACATAATCTCAGGAAATACCAAACCGATTTAAAAAATATTGGTGTCAAAATGATAGTGACAACGTTTGCTCCAAGATAGGCTATGTTTTATGTCGGTGCCACTACCCCAAATGGGGTGTAGGAGCAAAAAACGTTCTAAAAATGCGATTTATGTGTTACTGATGGGCCTAGAAATATGAAATTTGAAGTATCAGCTACTTATTAGATATAAAGGATTTCTAAGAACAGTTCTTAAACAATTCTAAATTTAAAAGGGGTGAAAATGCACGAAAAGCGTTCTAAAAAACATTGTAAGTGGTAGTTTCTACACAATCTCAGGAAATACCAAACCGATTTGAAAAATAATGGGGTCAAAATGATGGTGAAAATCCCTGCTCCAACATAGGCTATATTTTATGTCGGTGCCACTACCCCAAAGGAGCTGCAGGAGAAAAACGTTCTAAATTGCTGTTTTTGCGTGACGGAAGGGCCTTGAATCGTGAAATTTAGAATGGTAGTTAGTTATAAGATATCAATGATCTCTAAGGACATTTCCTAAAAAATCGAAATTTAAAAGGGGGGTCAAAATGCGCAAAAAGCGTTGTAAAAAACGTTCTAAATTGCAATTTATATGCAATCTCAGGAAATAATGAACCGATTTCAAATATAATGGCGTTAAAATGATGGTGACAGATCTTGCTCCAAGATAGGCTATATTTTATATATGTTTCCACTAACCCAGAGGAGATGAAGGAACAAAATGAGCGAAATGCGTTCTAAAAACGTTCTAAATGCCGATTTGTCACCAATATCTCAGGAAGAATGAAACTGATTTCAAAGTAATGTTGAGAAATTGATGCTGACAGCCTCTGCTCTAACATAGACGCTATTTTAAGTCGGTATCACTATCACCTAGACGTTGCAGGAGCAAAAAAGCGTTCCAAATTTCGATTTTTGTGATCGGTAGGGGCTAGCAACTTAAAATTAGGCAAGGTACATATGTATTACATATAAATGATCTTTAGGAACAGTTTCGAAAAAATTGGAAATTTAAAAAGGGGTGAAATGCGCGAAAAGTGTTCTAAAAACATTCTAAATTGCGATTTCTACTCAATCTCAGGAAATTCCAAAGCTGTTTCAAAAGTAATGGTTGCAAATCAATGGTGACAGTCCCTGCTATAACTATATTTTATGTTGCTGTCACTACCATCTGAGGGTTGCAAAAGCAAAACATGTTCTAATTTGCGTTTTTTGCATAACTGAAGGGTCTAACACTTTGAAGTATGGCATGGTATTTACTTACAAGCTGCAACTGCTTTCTAAGAACTGTCGAAAGAAAATTTCAAATTTAAAAAGATGAAGTGAGCGAAAAGCGTTGTAAATAACAACTTTTATGTAATCTTATCAAATACCTAACAGATTAAAAAAATAATGATGACAAATTGTCGGTAATAGAACTTGCTCAATCATAAGCTATATTTTATGTCTGTGCCACTACCACCAGAGGGTTGCAGTAGCTAAAAACTTTCTAAATTGCGATTTCTGTGATACTGAAAAGGCTAGAAACTTTAAATATGGCATGGTAGTTACTTATAAAATATAAATGCCCTCGAAGGACTGTCGAAAATAAATTCGAAGTAAAAAGGGGTGAAGTGAAGGGGAGGTGCGAAAAGCATTCTAAAAAAGTCCTAAATTACGATTTCTACCCAATTTCAGGGAATATAAACCAAATATAAAAGTAATAGCTGCGAATCAATGGTAGCAGTCTCTGATCCTACACAGGCTATATTTTATGCCGATGATTCGACCACCTGGGGTTCACAGGAACAACAAACGCTCTAAAAAAGGCCTTTAAAAGCTTTCTAAATTACGTTTCTGTAGAATATTAGGAAATAACAAACCAATTTCAAAATTAATGTTGGCAAATTAATGGTGACAGTTTCTATTTCAACACAGCCATTTATGTTGAGAGAGGTGGTAGAACTTGGAATTTGACATGATGGTTAATTTTAAGATGTAAGAAGATGGTTTCTAGAAAATTCAAAACTTCAAATGAAAACTGAAGTGAGCGTATTAACTGAGCATAAAAGTTTCAAAATATTTTCTAAATTATTATTTATTTAGTTTTATTTCGTTTTATTAATTTAAGTCTCATTTCTGCTTTATGCAGTGTAACAATGATGCTTAATCAAATTGTGTTTTAAATAGTAATTGTTTTAATAATTCCTAAAAGTAATAAGTACCTGTTAATAAACTAAAATATTACCTTTTAATAAAATAAAAATTTAGTTAGTACCTTTTAATAAAAATTAGACATATAAATATCACTTGGCATATTTCAAATATTACGCGAGCAAAGCCGCGGGATTTGCTAGTTTATTATAAAATTATATTAAAACAACAAAAACAATATGACATAAGAAATTCATTAAATATCTCATTAAATGAAATATTCCTAATCTTCAATGTATTATTTAAAAAAAACCTAATTAAAAACATAATTAATATTTATAATAGCAATCTGTAATTTGTTGGACATTATTATTATTATTATTTTGACGATCAAACTAAACTTTAAACTACATTAAATATTTTTAAAATGTATTATTATTATTATTATTAATTATCCTTATTTTTTATATACTTTTTACTGTATAATTTTTTACTAAATCATTATATTTACATGTATGAGTAAAATAGTATTTTCTGTATTTTGCTATGATTTAATTAAAATTTTGAAAATATGTCAAAGTAAGTACCATTCAATTAATCTTTAAACCATTAAAATAATAATAATAATAATAATGTAAGCAAAGCAATGCTTTCTTGGTAACTATGACTATATATTTCACCCGAATAAGACATGTTTTAAACATAATAGATATTAAATATTTTAATTTCATTAAGTTTAAAATATGTTGGGGTACATAAATTATTAACATAAAGCCAAAAGCTAAATTATTAAAAATTTAATAATAATAGAATAGAATAACTAAATGACAGTAATAAATATATGCGTTATTTAACGTAGTTTAAAGTGTAAGAGCAATGATATCATATACACATAAATGTTTATAGTTAATACATACAATTATTTTAACATAATAACAAAGTAGTGAAGTTGCTTTTCTTTTCTTTCGTTTTAAAAATCAGTATCATGACCTAAACGATAAGATTTCAAGAATTCCGCACTTTAAAAGGTAGTCCAATTAATGAAAGATTAATTAATAAATGAATTCAACCATTCTGATTTCTTAAAATAATATATATAAGGCAGCCATTTTATATTAACAATTGTTATTATTACTACCACTAAATGAAAATACACTTATGCTTCAGTCATGTTTACGTATACAAATATAAGAATATTAACCATTTTTGAATGATTAATATTGATTAATCATTCATCATAATGATTAATCCAATTAATGAATGATTAATTAATAAATGAATTCAACCATTCTGATTTCTTAAAATAATATGTATAAGGCAGCCATTTTATATTAACAATTGTTATTATTACTACCACTAAATGAAAATACACTTATGCTTCAGTCATGTTTACGTATACAAATATAAGAATATTTGAAAAAAAATGAGCCGGTAAAAAACAACATAGCATAATTGCATTCCGAAATAATGAAATATTACATATTAAACGCCTTCCCCCGCCCCCCCCCCTCCAAAAAAAAACCACTCACATTAAGTTGCAGAACACGTGGTGACTTGTATATCTTATATTCAACACATCAAAAGCAGATAAAAAATACTAGAGGGTTCACATATAAATAAATATATTTATGCAATATTTAAGATTAATCAAGATAAAAAATCTTACCTTATTATCAAGTGGTTTTCCTATTATCCAACAATGCTTTGGAACAAAACATTCAATTTCAACATCGATGAAATACACGTTCAAGCAAGCAACGCTACTATGCTATTGATATAAGAAGAAGGGAGAAGGGGGTGAGGTTGAAAACCAGTTTAGTTGGACCATGGACTTCTCATATAACTGGACTCAGAAATAGCAATAGCAACCATTTCTTGACGCCGGGATCACTACCCACCGTCACGTGATGGTGGGCAGAGAAAACGCGCCAAACCGGTTTTTCTCCTCTGGTTCCCGCTGAAACTTTCTTGCGTCGGGCGTTTCCCTCGCATAAATCAAATCTGACAGTTGCCAATAAGGTGATCACCGCCAAAAAAGACAACCTTTTGGCGATGAAAGCGGAAACATGTGTGCCTCAAGTTCTGACCGAAATAACAATGGGATTCGGCCTCTACTTCTTATCTTTACTCTGAGAGTTGGACAGATCGGACGGTCCACCGGTCCACTGTTAATGACGTTAGTGGAATCCCGGAGGAGCGCCAAATGGCTTTGTAAGAGTTCAAGTAGGTGTTGATTAGGTTCCCTTAGAAAGACCTCCACGGAAGGCACTCCCCCTAGGGCCCATATCCCTCGTGTAGATAATTGGCCGTCAACAATCAACTCAACTGTGACCACACTTAGTCATTGTCTTATGTAACTGCTGCAAGGACATTTATATATCTTTTTTTTTTTTACCATTAGATTTAGTTTTAATGTTTTGAACCCCTTCTCATCCCTCCTCACGCAAACAAAAATCGCGTTTGAGCCCCCTTTAAAAGAAATATCACACAATTATATCTTCTAAGCTGAAAACATGTCTAAAACGGAAATTCGAGCGGTTTCAGGGGTTCCGTTTTAGCAGGTTTTACTATATAAGATATTGTTTGTATCCAACATGTTCAGGTTAAAAAGTCTGGGCACCCCCCCGTTCAAAAGGCTGGTTACGCCTATGAGTTTTGGAAAATACTATAGGAAGATTATGCTCATTTTAATCTGACTGGATAAATCAATATCCACGAACAGTGTTGAATTCAGGCCGTGGATGGGGAAGGAATCCCCCCGGAGCAATACCCCCCCCCCCCCCCGCACTGGTATATTTGAGATTTTGTGTTTTCAAAGGTCAAAAAGTACAATTTGCCCTGGAACTCTAAAATGCCCTCCCCCCCTCCTGGAGCCACAGAAATCCCGCCAGAACGAAAGGCGTCTTAAGTCAACAGCGTCTGCATATGTCGAATTTTAGCCACTGAACATCACTCAGCGATCCAGCAAAGGCCATGATATTCTCTAACATGGGATTACTTTCTTCAAATGTAACCTATGGTGTAAATTCCTAACCGATATCATAATAGCAGCATAAGTTTTGAGTTTATTACAGCTACAAATCCTGTTACATGGGATGTTACAGCAAAGAAATATCGGCAAATACTGGAGGCTTTTATTATTCCAGAATTACAGGAAATATGGACTTGTTATATTATATGCCAAATGGAACACAGCAATATATTTTTCACTGATTACAGAACCTTTTACGGCAGCATTTCATCAACGGCATAGTTATAGGTGGTGAAACGTCCGCCATATTTCCTGGGCATAACTCCATGAGACGCTTAAAAGCCGGGGTGTACTTTAAATTTATTTGTGTGTTTGTATAATTTCCCCATTTCAATCCTTGAAAGAGAAATAAGACATACTTTTATAAATGTACAAACCAACACTTTACTCTCAGCAGTAGAGAAAATCATACACCAATTCAATATGAAAAACACAAGGAATGTCAAAACAATTAAAATGTTGCATGTATACATGAGACCTTAAGATTACTGATTTGTAAATGATTGTTTCATATGTGTTTTATAAATTTATTAATTATTGAATGATAAGTTTAATTTTTATTAGTAAAAGTAAAGAATTTTTGAATAATTCATTTTGTCTACTTTCCTTGTAATTATTCGCCTGTTCCAACATTACCTCCTCGATCAACGACTTTTGGTAATTTCTTTCTGAACTTATCTCTTCAATAGTCAGTACGCAAAATTTATTTTCATTTCATCAATTAGTTTTAGTTACAGATGCCTTCTTACAAGGGCGGTTTTATGTCCACATAGTATTATAAACCCAAAAAAGAAGAATTACAAATAGCTGATCTATTCCTTGAATATATATGTACTAGGCCCGGAGAGACCACAGACAATCACCTCACTGAATTCAGGGATGAAACTCTAGAATTGGTTAAAACTCGATTCGCATATTAAAACGCAATTGGTGTGCCAAGTTATATCTTGGTGGAAAACACCTGAAAACCCGATTTTAGAAGTTGACTCGTAGGTTTACCATTATGTTTCCTACATCCAAAGGAATGGAAACATATAGGGCTGGGAAAAGGAACATACAATGGTAAACCTACGAGTCAACCTCTAAAAGCGAAGATTTCAGGGGTTTTCCACCAAGATATGACTTGGCAGACCGATTGCGTTTTAATATGCGAATTGAATTTTAACTAATTCTGCAATTTCATCCGTGAATTCGATGAGATGATTGTGTGCGCTTCCGCACACAATCACCTTCCCGGTCTATACCGTAGAAGAGATATGAATACAATTCAAGATAATACAGCTAAGTGTGCAATAAAAATCTTTGATAGTTCAACATTTAAATTGGTGAAATTCATGACGGTTTGGTCGACCAAGTAAAAAAAGATAAAAACTCCCAATATTACGACTTTAAAGCTCCATCAAATAAATTTTGATGATCACATAACGCTAAAACGACACCTAACCATCTTAGACCAGCGGTATTCTAATGTAGGTAATTTACGAAGTCTTCATTAAGATACATATATATTAGGGTGGGCCGAAAAAAACTTTTTTTCTCTTTTTGATTCGCTATACCGCGGAAAACTTGTGTCTAGGGTAGCTTAGTAAAATGCAATAACAAAATAAATAAATTTTAACGTTTGGCGGTAGCGCATCGGGCTTGAATTTTGAGAAAAAACACGATTTTGATCATTTTTCTAATAAATGGAAATAAATCAAATAACTTATATGACAAGCAGCTATAGGAATGTTTTAGTAGAAAAGAGTATAGGAATGATAAATAAGTGAAAAAATTAATACATTTCGCAACACATTGGAAGCAGATTATGTTTAAAAAAAACGCATTTTTTTTTTTTTTAATGACAAATTTTCATTGAAATAAAAATACTTTTCTGATTGTACTATTACTTGATCTGATTACCTTTATCTGATTGCACCTGAGTGTAATTTCACTTTGTAATAAAATATAGTCCTTTACTTGTCTTTACTGTCTTTTGGAAGTTTGAAATAAGATTTGCTTTAAAAACTAGGCACTGAAGATCTCGAGAAAAGTGTCGTTCTTATAAAAACATCTCTGGACCCGAAAACTTTTTATGATGCCTCGGTTACCAGCTTCACGCACAGTTCTACTGTTTGGGATTGACATGGGAATTGGTCAAATTTCCACTGGGCCGCTGTTTTACCTGATTCGACCTTAGACCAAATCTCTTCGTTGGTGGCTCTTCTCCGAAAAAGGTGGTGGTGAAAGTGTAGTAGAGTTCCAGTGAATCATTTCGATGTAGTCAGTAGCTAGAAAAATGATTTTGGATGTTTGAAAACACCTGATTGACTTTCTTTTAGAAGCTAAGTTTCTAGCCTTTATAATTCTTCTGAAACTTCGTATATAATCCCTTTTGTCTACTATCATTTCTCAAAAGCAAATTTTCTGGATCGGTAAAAAATGCGTTACTCTCAATTACTGGTTCAGTGACCTTCAGCAAGTTTTGTGAGAGGAATTTTGACGATTTTATATTTTTCAATACATGTTCTGGCCCATTTGTGAAGTATTTACTTTTTTTTAATACTTAATCATACAGGTACATAAGACTTAAGGAGAAAAGAAACTATAATCTTGTGTTCGTCTGCTGGATTTTCAATACTTAAATACAACTGGAGAATTCTGTTCTCCGTCGTTAACCACCTTGAGTGGAAAGTACGCCAGGCTCAGAACACATAAATCTTCAGGATAGCTGCCTGCTTTTATAGTTCAAATAATGTCCAGTAGATACTGCTTAAATTTTGCCGGTCTGTTCTGGAAATTCACCCTCAAAACTGTTAAATTTACAACTGGGAGTATCTCACATTTCCTAAGCTGCATGCCAATCGGACTAGTGATATTGGCCCAGTCGTTTCTCCATCTAAAGTTTGAAAAAAATGCCGGAATGGCAACTCATTGAAATGTAAGAGGCATACACCACCACCTCTCCCCACTGTAGTGGTCTTTTAACTTCTTCTTCAATGTGAATAACACCGGTTTTCCACACCGTATTAGTAACAGCGCCATCACATCTAATCACATTTTTTTGTTTCCTTTACGACCACACTTCCAATTTTACCAATATCATGCATTTTATCAAAATACAAGAATTTTAGTTCAGTGATGGGTATATTTTTTGCTTTTTCACAGTTACAAATAATAGAGACAGGACACTCACAAACCTCAGGGACCATTTTACAATTGCAGCCTAATGTCATTTTCTCTTACACGCAGAGACATCAAACAGTAACAAAGATTTTTTTTAAATCTTCAACTCTCTTTTTCAACTTTTACTTTCCCTTATCACACTTAAAGAACTCCATAAGATTACGATAACTGTCATGATATGCATTTGTTAACTGCGCAATTCTGTAAGGCGTTACTGTGAGTAGTAAAGCTTTATCAAACACAGATTTAACTTTTGGCGTCACAATAATAGAAACGTGAGACAAATTAACTGACCTGTTGTTTGATTTCAAGGCTAAGTTGTAATTTCCATGGAAGCAATACTTGAGAATGTCTTCATAAGTTGGAAGTTTATTCACCGGTAACTCTTTTGGGTGGCGCAGTTAATGTCGCTGCGAGTAATTTCTTTGGAAACAGCCATAACACAGCGATCGAATCACTTATTAAGCGGTCATTATTTAAATCAGTCTTTAAGAAACGCGATTGAAACGCACAAAAAGAACACACTGCTAATCATTGTTTTTCTAGTTTTCAGCTCACAGGAACCGTTGTGTCATAAAGCACATGCATGCGTATCACACAGTGCATCGTGAAGCATCAGTACAAGTAGTATTGACGGGCTCCAGTTCGCAGCAGGGCTCGTCGCGCTGGAGCGCAGAGTAGAAGGACACATAATACAGCTTAAATGCGTCAATTTAAGGATATTTTAATTGCTTTCAACTACCCTAAATGAAGTAATTTTGTTTCTTTTTTTATTATAATGTGCTTTTTGATCTTTCTTTTAAAGCCCTTTAACCATAGTTTTTTTTTTTTTTTATCATTTTCATTTATAGCTTTAAAAAATCGAAAGAAAACTACTGATTTTTCAATAAATTTCAAATATTCAAGTGCGATGCGCTACCGCCAAACGTATAAAATTATTTAATTTGTTTTTGCATTTTACTAAGCTTCCCTAAAGCTAAGTTTTCCCCGGTATAGTGAATCAAAAAACAACAAAAAAGGTTTTTTCGGCCCACCCTAACATATATATAGGAGAGACTGGGAAATATGTGAAGTGAACATCGCAATTTTTCATTAGTTATTATATGTTTTTTTATTTGAAAAAAATTACCAAAAGATGATAGCACCTGTAGATTTTTTGTAAAAACTTTTTGAAGCTCTTTGACATTTTGTTTGTCTTCAGTAACCAAAACACTGTTTATAGATCTCAAAAGTAAAATCTCAGTTCCAACTTCATAAGTGAATAACTTTATTTATTTATTCATTTTTTAGAATTTTAATGTTTTAACATATCCTATGAATACAAATAAGCATTTTTGATACAGTTTTTTTTCTCTTCTAAAATTGAGAAATGTTAATTATTTTTCAATTTAACTCTAGCAGCCATGTGGGGCACTTGTAAACAAACTAGTTGGGACAGATAGGAACAGTTCATAAGTGCCCCAATAACATTCTGTGATTTTGTTCCTTTCAGTTTACTTCATGAGAAATAATGTCAGCTCCAATATCTATAATTTTTCTGAAATAGAAGACAATTCTGTCATACAAAGTTTATTTTCTATTGAAACTTCTACAAACAAATCTGTAAGCAAGTACATAAAGAGCAACAAGCTCGTTTACTTTCAATTGTTATTTAAATAAATTTAACGTTTTCTAAAATGCAACAAGTGTCATATATTTTTTCCTAAACGGTTTAGAACAATATTTTTTATGGATTGTTAATATAACAATTAATATAAAAATTTTGTTTTTAAAGTCAATTCCTACTTAGGTCATCAAAGAAAAATTTAATATAATCCCTTAAGCTAATATTAGTTTTTGTTGCATTAAAATATCTAAATTTGTGTATTTTCTATAAGCAAGTAGGTTTTCAATGGAAATCTATGTGAATTTGGTGAAATATTAGAGATATCGCCAAGTTGGCGTCACTTTTGGCGACTAATTTTGGCCGCCAAATTTGGCGATATATCGCCAATTTGGCGACAAACTTGGTGGTATTTGGCGACAGAACAGGGTCCCCCCTATGGTAACCCCTCCTTTATAGATATGAAGATGCATTAAATGCTGTTCAATAACAAATGGCCGCCATTTTGTTTCCCATATAAAAGTAAAATTAATTAATTAAAATTTAATTAATGAATTAATATTTGAAAAATATGTATTAACATTAATTGTCATCCAGTACAAGTTTTAAAAAATTTATTTCAACTTGATAGGTTGAAAAATAAGTATTTTATTAACGATTGAAAATTTCAACAAGATATATAAATAAATATATATAGGGAGAGTGTGAACTAATAGTAGGAATTGAAAAAGTATTAAGCTAAACAACTTTGCAATTATTTCTTTTTCATTTCTTCCAAACTTGCAATGATGGCTTACTTCCATCTCTAAAAGTGCTATGTATATGATGCTTTGATTAGAGATAGATACCAGTAATATTTTAAGAAAATCAAATTTTTAACTACCGTAAAATCCGGATTGTAAGCACCCCTCCCCTCTTTTAAACGAAAAAGAAGTTAAATAAGGGCGGGGGCATATAATCGAGATTTTTTAAAATCATTAAAAACTCTTCTGTATCATTAATTTAGAAGTATGTAAGGCAAATACAGGGCTGAGAATCTTTCGTATTTCGGCAGATTTCAGATAAATATTATCTTAATTCCCCTACCTAAAATATCCCCTAAACAAAAAACCTAAGCAAAATTTAAAAGCTTTCTTTTTTTTTTTTTTTTTTTTTTTTTTTTTTCAAATTTACTTCTTTATTTTTTATTTTATTGCAACAATATTTAATCAGCCATCTAAGCCTCCTTCCTCCCCAAATCTACTTATTTTCATTTTATAATCTTTTGCTTAAAAATATCACCCAGAAACTAGATAAATATATATTTTGACAAATGATTATGAAACAAATGAATAACAGAATAAAAAACATGTCAAAGGCTATTTTTTTCCTTGCGTTCACATGTGCCCCACGTATGTTCACAACTACCCCGCCTGTGGGGCACATGTGAACATTTTTTTGAATTTATACAACGCTTAATAAAAGTAAGAGGATTTTAAAAAACATTATAAAATTATAAAAATTATAAAAAATTTATAAAGGTGATTTAAAAAAAAATACCATGTGTAAAAAAAGCTCTGTTGTATATTGAGTAATTTTTGTTTATAGAAATTAACCCAGTTATGAGAAAAAGCTATATTTATGTGAACTGTTCACATGTGCCCCATCTCCCCTGTATATATATACATATATTCAGCTTCACAGCAACTCTAATTGGCGCCAGCAAGAAAACTTTCTTTTTGTTCGTTTAATGATCATCTGTGCATCAATATTGATAAGCAACGAATATGATGAAACGCATATGGATAAGTGTATATATAAATATTTTACAGACATACATACAATAAATACAATAAAGCCACTGGAGTGAAAAATTAGCCAGAGATCAAACCCGGGACCACAGTATACAAGACTGCTGCTCTAACCACTGAGCTACTCCGGCCGATGCCTGAGTCTGCTATTTCTCACTAATAAACCATGTTGGGGAAGTCACCAGCCATCTATACGACAGCCTTGGATGACCGGACAACGATGAATAGATTTTACTATTACATCTATGTGTGTTTTAATATATATTGTAGTATGTGTGTTTTATTATAATAATCGTAGATCGATGTAATAGTAAAATCTATTCATCGTTGTCCAATCATCCAAGACTCTCGTATAGTTGGCTGGTGACTTCCCCAACATGGTTTATTAGTGAGAAATCGCACATTCAGGCATCGGCCGGAGTAGCTCAGTGGTTAGAGTAGCAGGCTTGTATACTGTGGTCCCGGGTTCGATTCCTGGCTCTGGCTAATTTTTCACTCCAGTGGGTTTATTGTATTTATTGTATGTATGTCTGTAAAATATTTATATATACCTTTAACCGTTGAATGCAGGCGTTATTTGTGTGTGTGTGTGTGTTTTTTTTAATATATATTGTAGTTTGTGTGTTTTATTATAAAACGCATATGGAGTTTGGCGCCTGCTGAGGGATCACCATTCCCACCACCTTTTCTGCGGCTATTTATATATGTTTATATGCATATGCATCAACAGCAAAGTAAATATAAAAATTTAAAACAGAGTCAATTTATAAAACAGCAAAAAATCTTCGGCGAAAATTGCACTCTAAATGTGCAAGAAATACTGCTATTATCAAACTATGTAAATTTTAATATACCAAACCATTTTTTCAATAATTTTAAGGAAAACAAACTTGAAAATAAAGTTAGGTATTGACTATCCATAAATAGTACCCTATTTCTGATTTAAGTAGGACATTCACAATTTCATTTAAATTCAGTCAGTTTTTATTATTTTTTCAATCAAGTACTTCATCTCTTCTAACATAACAAACTAGTTGAATGTGTCAATCCCAAAACTTTCTTTTATCTCATATTAATATTTCATTTTAATTAGTTTTATTAGATTTTTTTTAGAATAATGCATAACTTCATACACTTTTCAATGGTACAGTACTGAAAATTGCACAAAAATTGCTATTACAGCGCCACCTTCCGGCGGAATTTTTCAAAATTCAGGGACGACCTTCTTGCCATGGCCAAAAATGTAGAAAAAAAATTGGTTCAATTCTATGCATAACTTCATACACTTTTCAGTGGTACAATATTCAAAATGCACAAAAATCGCAATTACAGCGCCCCCTACCGACGGAATTTTTCCAAATTCAGGGAGGACCTTCTTGCCATAGCCACAAACATACACAAAAAATTTGGTTCAATTCTATGCATAAATTCATACACTTTTCGATGGTACAGTATTCAAAATGCACAAAGATCGCTACTACAGCGCCTCTTACCGGCGGATTTTTTTCAAATTCAGGATGGACTTGCTTGCCATAACCAAAAAAAAAAAAAAAAAAAAAAAAAAAAAAAAAAAAAAAAAAAAATTGGTTCAATTTTATGCACAACTTCATACAATTTTTGATGGTACAATGGCGATACACGGACAGACAGACATTTTGTATAAACATGTTTTTTGTGATCTCTGATCCCTAAAACGTGTAAATCCGTCAAAAACTGGAAGTCGAAAAAAATTTCGATTACAATACTTTCTTCTATGGAAGATAGAAGAAAGTAAAAATATAATAAGGCTTCGTTTTATTACTAGTCTACAGGTTGAAATAAAAAAAGAAAGTTTGCCATATTAATATTACGCTTTTTTTCTTTTAAAATACAACAACACCGTTCAATTTAAAATGTAGCAATGGTTTCAGAGTTCCTTTAAAACAGTAAGAGGCAGGTATGCCTAAATATGTCTTCACTTTTTTATGTAATGATTTTAAAGATTTTTACAGTTTGTGAAAGTATTTTAAATATTTATTGATACAGATGATATAGTCCAGTACTTCTTATAACTAAAATATTTTTCATATCCAGAACATTTTTCTGAAAGCCATTGTTTAGACGGACAGCAAATATAGTCAGTCTGAATCCAGAATAACTTTTCAAGCATGTTAGATTTTTTTTTTTTACTCAAAATGAATATAGTATCTCTTAAAATGTGTAAATTAAGATATGTTATATTATCCAATTTGTTTTGGTTAAAATTCTAGAATAAGTACATTTAACCAAATGGTAGTGGAAATTTTCCTTATTATTACAGAATTTTTTTTTATTTTATATCAAATATATTAATTAATTTAAAATGCCATACAGAACGTTAAAGTTTTAAATCTTTTTTCTTTTTCATTTTATATATAAATATTATATATTAAAATATATGGCTATTTTTTTATAACCTTGTTGAATTAATTACATTACTTTTAATATTCAAAACAATGAATATTCCATTCTCTTGAATACTTATTATTTGGAATATTCAAGAGCAAATAATACTTAGCCCTTACAGTGGGTGGCCAAATTAGTTGTTACACTGCAATTTTACTTAATTCTTTTTAATTCTGCACTTAAAAAATGGAGTAAATTTCTATTTCTTTCTCCTCATGTCTTTGGATTTAGTACTGGTAATGTTGTTTTAATGTTTTAAAACTGATGTCACTGACAGTTGACATTCGACATGTATCATGAACTGGATAACTTCTCTTGGTGTATAACATGCATTAGGGATGTTATGCAAACGTATACTGATTTGACGGTTTTCAATTATTTAAGGTGAACTCTGTTCAGTTGTGTGATAATTGGTGCTTTGTGAGCTGTAATTATGGTAATTCTCTATTTATTGTAGTGCAAGACAGTGTATTCTTACACTCACTATGACTGTAAGCAGAATAAAATCTAAACTTCACTCAAACGTTGCCATAGGGAGCCAGATGAATGGAAATTTTGAGTGCCGACGCAAAACTCGAGATAAACGAAAAATCGTAGCATTTGTCTTGAAAACAGACGAAAGTGCACAAAAGAATTGACATAAATCATAAATGAAACTGGTATTGCTATTTCTGCAAGAACAACAAGGCACCGTGCTGTAGAATTGAGGTTTAAATGCTGCAGACCAGCCTGAAAACACAATCTGACCGCAACTGTGAAATTGCAGCTTTCGGCTTGGACCGAACAGTGAGACACATGACCGCTGAAGACAGGAAAAATGTGAGTAGAGTAGATTTTCATTTTTGTCTTCTGCGTACAATTTCAATGCTTCACAATGCCATTCTGAACTAAATTTGAAAAATTTCACGTTTGATTCTTTGACGAGTCTCACATCAAAATAATGATTGAGAAGTCTTCAGTTGTTCGGCGCAGAAAAGATGAAAAATATCAACCAGATAGTATTGCAGAGACCGTCAAGCATTTATTTAAGATCATGGTGTGGTCTGTCATCAGAGGAAGGTGTACAGGCCGTCTTTACTTCGTGTATGACATGATGAATCAGGCCCGGTATAAAAAAGTATTGGAAGGAAGGTTGATCCCTCAACTAAAGTAATGATTTCCCGCTACCTCCAAATGTATTTTCATGCTTGACTCAGCAGCCCGTCATAAAGCAAAGACAATAATACAATTCGAAAGAACAAAAAAAGAAACCGAATGCTTTGCCACGGCTGGACAATCCTCCGGATTTAAACCCAATCGAGAATGCCTGGGAGCTTCTAAAGCGAAAAGTATTAAAAGAAAAAATGACAAGCAGAAGAAATTTGACCGAAGCCTTGATTAAAGTCTGACACTATGATAAGGAACTGAAAAAATATGTAAAATATATATATACAAAGCATGCCAAAAGAGTACAAGAGTAATCGACGCTAAGGGAGGTTCGACGAAATACTGAGAATGAACACTTTTGCTAAGTTTTTTCACAAAAAATTTCTATTCTATCAGCGAAAGTATATGTATATATATTTTTTTAACCATAAATATTCTATTTAAATATACCTAAAACAATTTAACAATCCTCCAGCATACAAAAATATATAGCTTTAATTTCAACACAATCTATTTTATGCGTGTAACTAATAATTTGGACACCCTTATGTATTTGCAATATTCTGTAAGCGATGTTTTTCAAGATAAAGTCATCAGAAAAAAATTAACAAGAATGAAAAATCATGCGTCCAGCGTAGATTATTAATCACTTTCCAACGCATTCAGAATATTGCAACAAAACTTCACTGTTTATGAAGATGAAAACTGATATCTAAATGAAGAATTTGGAAAACACATAATGTATTTTAAAACACAACTTCTGCTATTACCATCAAAAGTAAATATATATATATCCTAATTACTTTGCGTGGTCCAGTATATAAACTATAGATTTCTATGTAAAAGACAAATGCAACTGATATGTAATCGAAGTACGTGTTGAAACACTGAAATACTCGGGATAAAACAGGCTGCTGTAAGTAGCGAAAAACCCTGCAATTGATTCAACTATTAACTCTTGGCATACGTAATATACGAAAGTATTGCTTTTAATAAATTTCGAAACTATATTTTTAATACGTAATTGATATTTTTGAGATAAAAAGGCTTTACGATGCTGTTAGCGGTCAATAAAAGAAAGGATATGAAATATAAAATGTAAAATAACTATTGCAGTTTTCACTTTATAAAACAGTTTTCATCTATGCTCTGTATACCGTGCATTTTAACTTATAAAACATATTATTCGAATTAAAAGCCAATGTCTGTATTTTTTATATCCTTGCATCGGTTAGAAATGCCGTTATGAGACCGCGTTTTCTCCTTATCATTTATTTATTTATTTGTTTTACCTTCATTTGCCATACATGCATAAGAATAATTATATCTGAAAAATTCAAGAAATAAGTTTAGGCTTGTATGGTTCTAAAATTGAGCTGTCATATAGTAAGTAAAATTTACTTAACAATCTGAATAAGCAACATAAATTTTAAGTAAATGTATAACGATATAACCTTGTAATAATGTACTAATTTTAATTGCTAGAAGGTGTAAATTAAATTTTTAAAAACAGTAAAAAAAGGTTTATTCGACTGTTTACGTGTTTTGGCTAGACAAGAGTCATTTTCAAAACAAATAAAAATATTCTAACAATATATATAAACAAGTAAGAAAAATAATGCATACAGCACAGATTATGAAACACTTTCCAACACTTCCTGAAAGCTTTAACGAAACTTCGTTACTTAGGA
Source organism: Maratus speciosus (assembly GCA_963932465.1). NCBI lineage: Eukaryota > Metazoa > Arthropoda > Arachnida > Araneae > Salticidae > Maratus > Maratus speciosus. The sequence goes on from OZ010800.1 coordinate 241,390,972, forward strand.
AAATAAGGTAAACAAGATAACTAAGTAAACATTTACAAATTTGATTTAAGTAGTTATCGCACATAGCCAAATATGTGTTCCAATTCTTTTGAACAACCCTGTATTTGATCTGTATGTTGATATATATACTATATAATGGGGAAATTTAGTTTAGCAAGAAAATATTTAACAGGCTGAAATTTCTCTTTCAGCAATTTATACAATTAATTGAAAAAATACTTGAATACTTTTGTACAGCCCTGTAGTGTACCTAGTTCCTTTATTACACGCTACTATTTAGCTAAAATTTAATTCAAACTAAAACACTCTTAAAACTACTGAAACCATATTTCCAGAAATTATCATTCATAAACGATATGTATCCAACTCATTGCATGACCTTGTATATCATTTTATCTATATTCTGCAAACTTTTTTTAATAAACTAAATTCAGTTCGTATAAGAATGCATAACTCATTCAAAACCCACCTTTAACCAATTTGCGCTTATAGAAAGTAACCCTCACGAATTATTTTGTGCAGCCCTGTATATGAATTACAGCATTTATACACACCCTATGAATATGCATAAATATAGTGAAACATAAATGCGCATATCAAAATTAAAAAGGCATTTCCAGCAGTCACCGCTAATGTACAGTATTTCTGATACAATATACTATCTGAAAATTTTTGTGTGTCCTTGTAAATGTTATGCACTTTGTAATATACATGAAATAACTTATAGTAAACCTCAGCAACGTATATCAATTTCATTATATTTGAAATAGTTTAGCATAATTAAAATACGCCGCAAATAATTACCCCCTTCCTCCCTATGTCATTATGCACCGGAATTCTTTTGTGTGGCCCTGTAAAAGAATAATAACTATTCTTTGCACCTCATATTATTCAGAATGCATGTTTTAGTGCACTTCATAAATGCATATCAATTTTGTTATGTTTGGAAGCGTGTAACATCATTAAAAATCCTTTTAAACGATTTCTTCCCATAGGCCCTAATGTAACGGAAAACTTTTGACTGTCCCTGTGAATGAACTAAACACGCTACAAATTTCATTTGAAATAGGGAACGTACAACGTAAACGTCAATAACCTTCAAAAATTTCAGGACAAACTGAGTATATTTACGAGAGTTAGAGCGCGGGCAAACGAGCAGACGGACAGATGGCCATACGGACAGATGGCCATACGGACAGACGGACAGACGCCATACGGACAGACGGACAGACAAACCAAAGTCATAAGCACTTTTCAACATTGTTGGTAAGTGTTAAAAAATAATATATGAAAATAAACTTGCATAATATAAAAGTGTACGTGAAAAAATGAATGACGGCGTTTCATAGACCGCGTAATTTTAGAACATTTTTATTTATTTTTTTCAAAATGACTCGGATAGAGGCGAAACATGTAAAGAGTTGAATAAACCTATTTTTACTGTTTTTACAATTTGGATTTACACCTTCTAGCAATTACTAGGTTGAGCAAAAAGTTCTGGGAAATTTGTGAAAGTTGCGTTTTTATGCGCAAATTAACACTAAAACAACAAGGACTATTCTTCAAAGTAGAGACAATCATAGTCCACGACTTTCTATGCCATTGTTCTGCCAGATTCCGGATTTGTTGGAAGTACCATGGAGGCTCCTTGGAATCGAAAAACTCTTGACATGCTTCTTCAACATCATTCGTTCAGAATCGTTAGACCTTTCCTCCAATAATGCCGGATCAACACACGCAAATCATCTGATTCAATAGGAATTTTGGAGCCGAAATTCCTGAACTCCTATAGATATACCACTTGTACTCTTATATACGATACAAATTCTGGTAACTGTTAGATTAAAAATTTCCCAGAACTTTTTGCTCAACCTAATAAAATCAGTATACATTTTAAGTGCTTAATTATTAATAAAAACTGTGAATTAAAAAAAAGTTTCATGAAATATGTTGTGCAATTTTTCTAAATTATCAGAATAAATACAATATAGTACAATTTCCTTTAAATCTAACTCTTCATAATATATTTATTTTCAAAATAGAATAACTATTTTTCAAAATGTTTGTATACATTTACATATAGGTTTTTATTTATTTTTTCTTATATCACACCTAATTCTAAGGGGAAATTCATTAAATTTGCAAAAGAACTTCTTTAATTATGCGTAAATTAAACTTATCTTTTTACAGCAGTAGTATGCGTTTCAAAGAAAAAGAAATTGAATTTATTAATGTATGTCTAGACTTTATATTAAATATTTATACTAAAATGTATCAACTTAATAAATATTTAAATGAATGCGCTTTTAATATTCTCAGTAGACATGATACTTTTTTCTGCTGAAAATCTAATTTATTACTAAACTTGTTGAATTGTAGCTTCAACAATAAAAGATGTATATATTTTTTATATAAAGTAATAAATTAAATCTTTTTATTGCGGCATAATTTGTAGTATTTTTACATTAAAAATAATTCTTATTTTCTGAAATTAAAATCATAAATTAGCAACATAAAACAACACAGAAAGATTGCACTTCTTATTCATATCAGTCATTATTTTAATTAGTTTTGTGATTAGGCGTTATAATAAATAACTTTTAATACGACAGTAAATGCCAATGCAAATTATCTAATTGCTTACTTCACTTACTTTTCTGGTTTCTTATAAATTTAATTTTTGTACTTCGTTAATTTATTTTGTTGTAGTGATACATCAGAATTTAAGTCATAAAATTATGAATTTCCTTTATTAGCCCCGACACGTTATTTCTTTTGGGCAACAATTAAAGTATCGCCCCTAAAAAATAACGTTCTGTTACATAAGACAGCCGTAAAACGAAACAGATGTACCATTGTACGGTTAAATACCGATAATATTTACTGCAATTTTCAAATATCTAACCAATTCATTTTTTTCCATTTTTACACCGTCGTATAGGAAAAAAAGTACTTTTAAATGCAATTTGTTAGAAAACTGCATCAAAATTTATTTTAGAAATATTACTTTTTTGTGGTTATTAAAGCATTTCTGTAATAGTGGCATCTGAATAACTCCATTTCTGTAGAAAGTCAGTGATTGGAAAATTGTAGATTACTGTATCTTTTTGTTGCCATTTTCTCATAAAAACAGAAAAAAAATAATTAAAATGCGTGCTATGCCAAGAATATCGTTGCCTAAATATGCGTTGCAAAGTATATATGTGTGACTTGTTTTTCACCGAATTTATTTAATTCCTATCAAAAAGCTGAAATAATGTAATTTTATTAATCCGTGTGTAATAACATTTTCCGAATTTTGAAGAAATATAAATAAATGATTTCTGATAAAACATGGAGTTATTATAATCTGTATTCAATTTAATTATCTACATTACAAACAAATGAAGGCATATAAATTAATAGATAGCCGATTTTTTTTTTTTTTTTTTTTTTTTTTTTTTTTTTTTTTTTTGTCAAATTTCTTGAATGACGACATCGCAATTTTGCTGTGTTTGAGTATTATTCCTAGATAGTGACATCTTAGGCATACTTTTCTCTAGATGTTGTTTAAAACTGGATGGTAAATGCCAATTCTTCAGCGAATGCAAATGACGTCACTTTATATAAAATAAAATCGTGTGTTTTAAGTGTTAAAACTGAAATATGTTTTGTACTATCTATATTTATACTTTTTTTTTTTTTTTCATCCGGCGAGACATTAAATTCTGAAAAAGCAGAATTCCTGCTTTCTGCTTGTTTAGTAGTTATTTTTGTGGAGAATGGTAAATGCGTTGAATATCTTTTAGAGAATCTATATTATAATACCTATTTTTTTTTTTTTATGGAAATATTATGTAATAAAAGAAAATATAATCCTATTTAAATTTGTAAAAAAAAAAAAACAATCTGTATTCTTTTATTGTTACATGTGGAGAAAATATAGTAATAAAGTATATAATGTATTACTTAAAAAAAAAAAAAAAAAAAAAAAAAAAAAAAATAGCGAATTTGGCACTTTTTTGTGGTAACTTAAGATTCTAGCATCGAATTATGAAGGCTGCTTTAGCATCAGTGTATAAGCTTTTTGTGTATTTTCTTTTTTAAGGACTTTTGAAGTAAACAGTTGTAAATTTAGTACAGTCTCTTGAGAAAGAGTCGGTAATACAATTTTCAAAGGTTTAGTTAAATATTTCTCCTTCTTATTCTCTAATCTCTAATACGGAAAACCGGATGCTGCTTTAAAAAGATTTTAAAATTTTGTTATTCGTTGTGTTTTCTAAATGCTACAATGAAAGTTTTAAAGGTTCTAGAAGAGATGGAAAAAATTGTTTAAATTTTCTAATGTAAATCATTTTATGACACAATCTATACATTTAAAAGACGAGGCTGTTTTTTTAGTCATCTGGCCTGAGCTTTCTACTGAACCGATTTTGATAAGAATTTTTTTTTAAATGAAAGCCGTTTATTTGTAGATGTGCTCGCAATCGCCATCTTTACTTTCTTCTATCTTCAATAGAAGAAATTATTGTAATCAAAATTTTTTTCGACTTCCGGTTTTCGAAGGATTTACACGTTTTAAGAGTCAGAAATCCCAAGAAACATGTTTATAGAAAATGTCTGTCTGTCCGTCTGTCTGTCGCCATCTTACCATCAAAAAGTGTATGAAGTTATGCATAGAATTGAACCAAATTTTTATTTTAAGTTTTTGGCTATAGCAAGCAGGTCATCCCTGAATTTGGAAAAAATTCGTCCGTAGGGGGCTCTGTAATAGCGATTTTTGTGCGATTTTGAATATTGTACCATCCAAAAGTGTATGAAGTTATGCATAGAATGGAACCAAATTTTTATTTTAAGTTTTTGGATATGGCAAGCAGGTCCTCCCTGAATTTGGAAAAAAAGTCGCCGGTAGGGGGCGCTGTAATAGCGATTTTTGTGCGATTTTGAATATTGTACCATCCAAAAGTGTATGAAGTTATGCATAGAATTGAACCAAATTATTATTTTAAGTTTTTGGATATGGCAAGCAGGTCCTCCCTGAATTGTGAAAAATTCGCCGGTAGAGGGCGCTGTAATAGCGATTTTGAATATTGTACCATCGAAAAGCGTATGAAGTTATGCATAGAATTGAACAAAAAAAAATGTTAAGTTCTTGGCTATGGCAAGGAGGTCCTCCCTTAATTTGTAAAAAAATCGCCGGTAGGGGGCGCTGTAATAGGGATTTTTCTTTGATTTTTGTGAAATTTTGAATGTTGTACCATCGAAAAGTGTATGAAGTTATGCATAGAATTGAACCAAATTTTTTTGTTTGTTTTTGGTCATGGCACGAAGGTCCTCCCTGAATTTAGAAAAATTCTGCCGGTAGGGTGCGCTATAATTGCGATGTCTGTACCATTTTCATTATTGTAACATCGAAAAGTGTATAAAGTTATGCATATAATTGAACCAAATTTTTTGTGTATGTTTCTGGCTATGGCAAGCAAGTCCTCCCTGAACTTAAAAAAATTCGGCCAGAAGGGGACGCTATAATTGCGATCCCTGTGCCATTTTCATTCCTGTATCATCGAACAATGTATAAAATTGTGCATACAATTGAACCAAAATTTTTGTGCTTGTTTTTGGCTTTGGTCAACAGGTCCTCCTTGGATTTTGAAATATTGCGCGGTAAAGGGGCTCTGTGATAGCGATTTTTGTATACTTTTCTTGATTTTTCGTTGTTCTATTGTGCATCGGCGGGAACACGTTTTCTGCTAAGCCGGCTATTCGCAAACACCTGATAACAGCAGAATAAGAAAAAAATTAATAATTTTAACAAATATCATGATATAGATTAACTCGTTTTTTAGCCCGTTTAATTGACTGGAGCAGAAATTTAAGATGAAAATCAAAGTTGGTATATTATTGAACTAATAATATTTAAGTATTAACATGTGTAACTAGGTTTTGAAATATTAAGATGTATAAGATAGAAGAAAGTTTTGGGATTGGTACATCCAACTAGTTTAAAATAATTCCATTTTTCTATTTTAATTTTAGTTTTAAAAGTCCTTTATGAAATTTCTTCACATTGGTGGCATTCAAGTTACTTCTGTTGTTGAAGAGAGAAGGGAAACATTGGGAATTGTGATATCACTAGCTAAAATACCCGGCGTTGCCCGGAATTTTAAGAATGTTTGATTTGAAAAACCAATTTCAAAATTTAACATACAACATTAAAAAAAAAACAACAGTCAAAGTATCGACACAAACAGTCGACACATGAATCAAATGAAAACGCTATATAAAAATGTACAAATTTATATAACACTCGCAAAATAATAATGAACTTACGTTCACTAATATATGAACTTATTTTCATTCATCATTGGAGCAATAATGTTAAAATACGCCAATATTTCTATAATCGAGTTTTTATCATGCTTTAATACATTTTTTCATACATATATGATGTTATATATTCAATACGTCCTTTATATTTCCAATATGACGAAATAATCCATTTTTTTAAATTCATCAAATTAATTAAATAACTATAATTTTTCACATGGGAATCATAAAACAGAAATTATGACGTAACATTCACTTTTGTTTTTAATTCGTCAAACTATTTATTTTATTTACATTTAATCTTGAAGTAGAAAAGTGATGTAATATTCTTTTTTTTTTTTAAATTCGTCAAACCATTTATTTCATTTTTTTTACTTCGAAATACAGCAATAGAAAAGTAATTGTTGTGGTAAGAATTTTATTGTGGATTTTTAATTGTTGGCAACAGCTATAACGAAAAATATTTCAGTTTGATTGGTAATTGCTGTTAAATTTGTGGTTTTTTATCTCTCTATTCTAAAAAGAAGTAACTACCACTGTCACCGCCGCCGGTTTTGAATTTTTTGTGACCGGAGGTCATTCTTCGTTAATATTAAGAAAAATAATGCATACAAAAATATGAAAATAGGTAGTATTATACAGAAATGTTTGATAAACACGCTGATGCAGACAGTTTTCAAATCGAAGAATTATTTTAAGAGATATTTAATGCTAAATTTGGACAAAATCGTTCCACTAAAAAAGTTTTATAGGAGCAAAAACTATTCATGGGAATTTAATAATTTTTAGTTCATTTTATACGTTTGAAGTTCCCGGTGTGCAGATTGTATTTTTTTTTTTTTAATTTGACTCATTTTTTGAGGTTTTATTTCTATTTTGAATTCATATTTTCAGCATTTCTAGACATATTTTTTTACACATTTTAGAAAGTGATATTAATTTAAACTGTTGCCAACTGTATAAACAGCGCAAACAATAATGTTTGCTTCAAATTAAAAAAAAAATATTTATACGTGTAAATAAATTAAAAATTTATTTACACGTGACTATTATAAACAGAAAAATACATTTGGAGTTAGAATTAAATAATTATGTACCAAAAGCAGGAACTTATTAAAAATTACGTCATAAAAACTATATTTATATATGAATTTTAAGAGAGAAAGGAAATTGTAAAATAATAAATTCATTAACATGCGTTAGAAGTCTTAAATAAGAGAAATTGCGTCATATTCACGTCACATTATAGTTATTACATAAAATGAACACAAAATAATACTGCAAAACTGTTTAAATTTAGAAATTGCGCTAGACATTTATTTGATATTTTGAGAGGATACTTTTCAACTATTTTTGTTAGTAAAGCGCAAATAATATTTCATTTCTAACAAAAGTATTTTCACGTGAATATTAAAAAGAGAAAGAATAGTTTGGTCAAAATTTTCGACCAAAATTCCATCATTCGCCAAACTATAAGATTAAATGTCAATAATGATTAATCGTAAATGTCACATTAACTTGTGTTTAAGCAAGTTGCACGTGTCTACGCCATCAAGTTATTTTTATTTCGACGTTTTATTTTTAATTTTATTAATATTGCACTAATTTATTTGTTCCTTCGTTATTTAAAATAAAAATTATGTCAATTTGTATAATTTGGCGAGTGGTTTGGCGATTTATATAATTTGGCGAAATTGTTCGACGGGATAATCGAGTAGTATCGCAGCGGATTTGGTCTTAAAATCCCCCAATCAAAAAGAAATGAATACAAGTCTGTTTATAGGGAGGTCGCCACTGTTTTTTAAATTATAATTCAATTTTCTAATATCTTTTTAAAGCCGATCAAATTACCGTAATTTTAGAGACTGCGGTGTCTGAACGGGGGTTGACGAGCGTAGCTCGTAGGGGGCAGATCCCCCTAGTTAATTAAAAATTAACTATAAATTATTTCGATTCCGGATTACTTTAGTTGCCTCGGCCGTGTGCACATGTGCGTAACATTCCACAATTCACTCTTCCAAACTGTGGATTTGTATAGAATTACAGACAGACAGACAGGCAAATTTTCATTTTTATATATTAGATTACGAATGCCATTTTCGCATTACTATTAAAACTAACTTTTTTAAAATTATTGAACAGAAAATGACGTCACGACGAAAATAAACGATTTTTAACTCATAAAGCAGTTACATTTCAATATTTTTTTCATTCTGCGGATAGTTGAGAATAAGACACTCATCTCAGTGAGATTCAGTGTGTGAAAATGGCGTCATAGTAAGTATGAAATGAGTATTTACTTTGATAAAACTAAATATTAATTCCGAATGCGTCTAAAGAGGTATAAAATTCTCTATTTCGTACACATTCAGATTAGAAACACAAGTCAAGAGCGTGAAATTTCAGATGCAAAATTGCAACTAGCAAACAAGTTTGGGTTTATATTTATTAACTAGCAGGCTATGCCCGCTTCGCTGGTCTATTTTTCAAATGAACCGTGATCAAACAAAATTATGAATTCGACCTTGTATTTTAAATTAATATGGATCTTCACCTAGAAAATCTTTCCGAATTTGCTGAATACGATGCAAACGCCCTTTAGCTATTATATTATCTTATGCTTTAGGCAAAATTCGGACTATTCACAAGAAACTCTTTTATAGTAGATCTTTAAAGTAGAGGTTGGGAAGGAGCTACGGCCGTTATGATCATCAGAAATTAAAATGTCCTTTAGACACCACACTACTAAAATGAGAGATAGTTACAATGATTGCATTGAGTGACCACTGAACATTAATCATGTTCGTATTATTCACTTTCGTTTGTTAGTTTCTGAACTCTTCTTCTCAGCTTGGTGCTATGTATGCTTCTGGTAGCTTAATTACAATCTCTCTCTACGTTACATTATATTTCGTAATATACGTCTTCTTCTGGCAGGTGTACTGCAGTTTTCTATCTTCGGAATAAAAAGAGTAAATACAGTCAAAAAATGTAATAAATTATTTGCGAACAAAGAACAGATTAACTTTCATATTTAAAAGAAATGTGAATCATATAAAAGTGGATTTTTAAAACCGAAGTGTTTGAATAAAATTAAAATAATATCATTTCCACTGCCATTTCTTTTTTTTATATACCAGTTGCAATCATGTAACTGTTAACCTGGAAAAAAAAACCTCGATAACTGATTATGATAGAAAGATAAACTTCTTGTTTTCATCCAATCAAAATCTTCCCAATCTTCCATAATCGGGTGCACAGACAAGTTTGACGTCAAACATTAGAAGTGTTTGCAACTACATGGTTACAAATGTACCAGAGTTAGATATAAAACAAAGGTAATTTTGAACCAAACTACATTCCATTAAATAAAGTCAATTTTCTGTTGACTGAATTATATTAGATCTTTCACCAAAAATACTCCTTAAGGATGATAAATAAAGTCAGTTATACAAAACTTAATAACCTAGTACGTATCAATTTTTATGATGCACCGAAGGGTTTTCTTTTTTTCATTTCTCTAATGAGCATGATAGCATGGAGAAATAAATAGGCTTTTTAATTTCAAAATTACATTATTCTTCAGTCTGTTGCCTAAATAAACCTAAAATCGTTAATTTTTCACTAAGTTTAGTGGCTATGGCTGTGCGTCAGATTTTTTACCGAGTATTGTCATTCCAAGTATTGCTTATTTAGAGATAATAAAATAACTCCAGATGAAAAATATATGATAATAAATCTTCTTTTGTCCTTTTGCTTCATAATCAAAAACCATACATTTACTAATCACTAATTACGAATTTCATGTAATCTTCTGCAATCGGGGTCACTGTCAACAGAATTTCTTTCAAATGCAAAAGAAACATCCAACAGTTCAGTAAATGCGCTAATTAGCGGGTAACCTGATTGCGGCAGATAAATCCAATATCATTCAAAAATCTCCAAAAACAAAGAACAAGTACATCAAAAAAAGAAAAAAAAGAATAGTAATAATAACTGAAAAAGGGATGTGAAATTAAAAAGATCATCGAAAATTTATTTCAGTAAGCAATTTTTACTGTAAAATATTTTCTTGTGTGGTATTAATAATGCATAATTGCATGAATTTTCTTAAGAATAATCTTTAATGCTTAAAATTTGAAGTACTATATATTTCTAAGAGGGAAATTGGCGATATGTGTTAAAAAAAAGAGAGTGGACAATATTCGTTAATCTGAGTTTCGAGGTTATAAAAGTCACAAGTTTGGGGAAAACAAACCAGCATATTTCCCTAGAAAAATGTGAGAAAAATATTTGGCATGTCTGAAATTAAATTATTTACAATATGTGTGTATGGGGAGAAGGGCAGACATTTTCACTAAAATTTAAATCCACTTTTATAATATTAACTGCTATTTATATAATTTACACTCCAATATAAAAAATTGCTCCAAAAATGCTGTCTTACATTTGAAAAATCACCTATATAATGTGAACATCGATGTGGCTGATGTTACGTTTACGCCTTTTTGGATTAAAGTCAAATTATTTGGAGACAAAAGTAAAATCAAAATAAAGAAACATGTAACTCATAAGTATCGTCATTTTTATAATTACATCTGCTAGTTTTTTCTGTAAGGGTTAGATAATAAAAAAAATTTAATAAAAAAAATAATAAAAAACAAAATTGTTACTCACAAGGAAGGTCTCCTTAAAGCGCAAACTCAAAATATTTTGAAAAAGGAAATGCTAATAAAATTAGTCATGTATGTAAAAAAATCTCTCAAATGCAGCGGTAGAAAATCTGTAAAAAAATATTTTTTCGAGTATTTGGCGCGAAAAGACGAATGCTCCACGCCATTTGGCGAACCAATACGTTTCCTGACCAAATGCAAGAGATTGAGATGCATTTATAAATTTCTCGTTAAATAAGTATTTAATTGTCTAATACTCTATATCAATTTCAACTTAAACGGTGGATCAGTTTATTACTTTTTTCTGTAAGCTTTTATAATTATATACAAATTGCGTGTTGCTGTAATTATTTAATTTTATACGATGTCACCAGCGGGGTAAGTTTTAAGTGTATTTTGATTAAGAATGTTATCCTTAAACATTTCGATAGGAAATCGTTGTTTCCATGGCAACAATACTTTTCTGCTGTTGTCTCTGACACTAACAATGTCGAAATCAAATTGCCAATGATCAGAATCGGACCTTAATTTTGAGTTTGAAACAATTTTAATCCATTTAAATTTTGTTCTAAACAGCATAATTACGGTAGTTAAATTTCATTATACACAAATATAAATGTATATGACAAAACTGCAGTTATAAAAACGTATTTATTTAAGTTAAACTTACTTAAACTAACTGTGTATGGCGAGTTGAAAAAGTTTTTCTTAACGAAAATTTATCATAGTATTATTCAAAATATTTTTGTTTCGCCAACCAGCGTTAAATCACAAAAAATGAAATTTTCATTATTATTTTGCGAACACTAAATCGAGGTTCTGCCGATTTTATTTTATTTTTTTTAATAAACATATATATCCTCATGAGAAAATTATTCTTTTTTTTTTTTCAAATATTTCTCAGCTTGCGCTTATGGAGAACTTCCTTAATGTCATCTTAACAATTTTTCAGTTGCATTTTTCTTAACCTGACGCAAAAGATAAATCGCCAAATTTTATTTCGATTGCAATATTTCAACTGAGTAATTTTTTAAATATTACGAACATTTCCTTTCATGTTTAAATTAAATATTTTCGTTTTCTAATATCTTCACTCATTAAAACTGACTTCTTTTTTCTTTTTCTCCTTTTTTTAAAATTTTAAATAAAATTAGTAACTTTTTTTTTTTCGAGCCGTTTCAATTTTTTTATCAACGATAAATTTCGCCAAGAAATAAAATGCTAAACTTATCGTCCAAAATAACAGAACTTTCCGTCATAATTCTATAGCTAATCTACGTAGAACAATGTGTTATAGCTTAAAACCTTTCCTGAAATGATACCTATCTAACAGTATGAGTTTCATCAAAATCCATGCAGTAGAACTCGAAATATAGACGTTCGGAACGAAATTTTCGTTTGGATTTTATATATATAGTAGATAACCTATGGCATATTATAAATTTTAAAAATAGCGAATATGAATATGAAATTTGTGCATGTGGATTTTGCGATGGTGAAAAGGACATTATTTTTAGATTTTGTTGTGAAAAAAATTATGATTGTGTTATAGTGGCGTACTTTTCATTGATTTATCTTAACGTAATATCAAAAATCAAAACCTCAATTAATAACATCATAATTTCTTATCTAAATTAATTGCCTGTTACTGATTATGTATACGAATAAAATTTAATTATTCGATAATTTAAAAAGTTGAAATTAAACTTTGGTTAAAAATAGTATTTGTTTCAAGAGTTAGGTCAGCTAATATCATATAATTATTTTTGTAAATTTCTTTATAAATTCAATCAATCAGTTATTTTAAAGATTTTCATTCTTCGAATTCGACGGGTTTCGACTCGTAACATTTTATTAAAAGTTTTGCTTCATTATTATATGTTATAATAAATGGATTGTACATTGTAAAAAAAGATACATGCATCTTAATCTACGAAAATACAACATAACCACAAACAAAAAATAATGTAATATGGCCTCTTTCGGGTACTTTTGTCTTTTTCACTTTAACTTCTTGTTCGATTAAAAGTTTATTATTGCGGAAATCGTGAAAAATGCGGCATAGCAGCGACACCTGTTGGACAATTTACACCAAAAACTAATCAGCACTAATTTATATCAGAGACTAACTAAATATAAATCTTTATTAAATTCCGTGCATCAGTTCTTGAGATAGAACGCCCACAAAATTTGTGTCAGACACAGACCGAGTCACATCCAATACTTTCTTCTTGTAAATTTAGATGAAAGTACAAAAAGCAAAAATAAGTAAGTTTACACGATTTATCTAAGTTTAGCAAAATCCTCTGAAGTATAGAAGTATAAAGGAAATGGAATTTGTTTATGACAAATGGATATCCTAAAAGCGATGTCTACTCGAAATTATTATAAAAGTTATAGATAATTATATTTATTGACAACCATCTGACACGGCCAACGTTGCCATAGCCTTTGACAATAACCTTAAATATACCTAAAATCAGTATTGAATGATTCTATATTTTTAAACAAAAATCCATCCAAACAAACCTAGAAGTGGAGGCTCCACTGACTTCAGCAACGTGCACCGGGGGTGCTATGCAAGTTCCTGTGTCTTTTGATTTAATATTTTTAAACAAATATAATACACCGGGTGTGCTACAGACGCTTCGGTCTGTTTTTGTAAACAAACTTCGATTTTCTATGATTTTGCATTTATTAAATTAAAAAAAGAATTACAAATCGTCTAAGGGCCGTTATAGTTATTGCCGAAATAATTTCTGACGCTTAGATACAGTGGCGGTCAAAAGTTTCCGGACAGTTAGTTTTTTTTATTTATTTGCCAGAACGTTCCAGCGAAAAAGAAGCGCAATCGCTCCAAAAGTTTGGAATATGCAAATGACGTCTTAACACGTGATTGTTTTGATTGGATACTGAAAAAACTTTCGAAAGGAATTCGAAATTCGCGTGTGCAAAAGTTTCCGGCCATTCGTCATTCGTTAGTTTTTGCTATCGGTAAGGTATCTTTTTGGCCGTGTTTGTTAAGTAATCAACGTGAATAACGTAGTTGAAATTTAAAAATGAAAAGTTTCAACAATTATTGTTCATAAACGAGTGATTTCTTTGTCGCTAAAGGCCCAATCCTCTCGTGAGATGGCAACAAAGTTACTGATCGTAAAATCTACTGTGAACAATATTTTAAAAAATACATAAAGATGGCCATGCTCTTCAGAAATTATCACAGTTCTGAAGACACCGGAAAACGATTATTCGTGTGGACAGAATTATCAGGAGAAGAGCAGTTGATGAACCGCATAAAAATGCAGCTGCAATATCCCGTGATTTATAAAGTGAAAATATTACTGAAATAAGTCGGTCTACCGTAGCAAGACTCTTACTTGACGTAGGACTTTATGGAAGAGTCGGTGTTAAAAAGCTTTCATAAGAAAAAAAAATCAGAGGACCCAACTTACGTTTGCCAAGGAACTCAAAGACTGGTCAAGTGAAAACCTGTAAAAAAGTACTATTTTCCGATGAATCGAAGAGTTCAATCTTTTTGGGAGTGATGGCCGACAATACGTCAGACGACCTAAAGACAAAATATATTATTCGAGGTATGTTATTCCTACAATGAAGCATTGCGGAAGACACGTTAGGCTGTGGGGATCATTTTCTGGAAAAGGTGTCAATCCGTTGATTGAAATCTGCGGAGAGATGAATATTGCAATGTATAAGGATATCGTGCAAGATCATTTGCTGCCTTATTGGAGAAAAATTGTGGTCGCAACAATTTGTTTCAGCATGATAACGACACAAAGCCTACATGCAAGCTCACCAAGCAGTGGTTTTCGCTCAAAAAAATCCGCTTTTGAAAGGACCAGCCAAAACACTTAATCTGAATCGAATAGAAAATCTTTGGAACGAACTTGACAAACGTGTGCAGAATTATAAATATTTCAATTCAGCAGAATTTCCCCAAAAATTGGAAAAAGAATGGAAAAAATTTACCATATAGGCAATCTTCAATCATTCATTGAATCGATGCCACGTTTCTGCGACTCAGTACTTACTGCTAAATGTATGAATACAAAATACTAATTGTAAGTGTTTATCACTGATATTTTCTATTATAGCACTATTTTTTTACAAACTTTCCAAGATGGCCGGAAACATTTGAGAACATGCGTTTACCATTGCAATTAATTTTGTCAATTAAATTTATTGATATTTATTTGTTATTCCATAAATAATTTCCTAACTATTATGTGAATAAAATGTATAAGTATCACTTTGAGATTCCTCTTCATATGGGTATAGTTACGAATTAACCAAAAATTTTATGCTGGCCGGAAACTTTTGACCACCACTGTATATGAAACTTTCAATTCTGAGCAAAAGCTCCTGAAAAAACTTAAATAATATAAAACGTGAACCATCCCCATCACTCTTTTAAAATACAGAATGATATCGTCGAGTGTATTGACAACTTGTATTGAAAATGTAGAGGTTTCCCAGGCATGCATAGAAACTGAAACACCTCCGAAAAGAATAATTGCCTTTAAACGGGAAAGATATCCCCAAAGATAGAAAAAAATATCTGATTTCAAGAAAATAATTTTATTTGAAGTAGTAAATATTGCTACTTTTTTAAACCAAAAGTAGGAGAAGGTTTGGTAGTATCGGACGCTTAAACTATTTAAAATTTTAATAAAAATTGTATTGTTAAATTTGTATATTTACTACTTTACTGAAAATTATAGCATGTTGTTTCTAAACTTTAAAAAGCTCATTTATCTTATATTGTTTTTTTTTTGTTTTTTTTTTTGTTTTTTAGGTACGTTCGTTATTATATAAATACGTAGCACTTATAGTCATCGTTCAGTCCGTCTGTCTGCATATAACAGAGCAAAAACTCCAAACCGAATGGTCTGAAATTTTAAATATATAATTGTTGAAAAATTTTGTCAATCCATTTCAAATTTTATGAAAATCGGATGTATAGTTTAATGACAGGGACAGTCAAAAGTTTTCCGTTACATTACGGCCAATGGGAAAAATTATTGCAAGTGCATTTTAATGATGTTACAGCCTATGCACTTATGAAGTGCACTAAAATATACATTCAGTACAATATGTGGTGCAAACAATATTTATAAAACGAGTTATAGTACAAAAGCACCTCATTTGCCACGTTTGACGAGCAATTTCCAACTTGTTTAATTTTTATAAACATTACATTTTGACCTTTCTGATCTGTGGAGGGTTGTATCGGACATGGTGTTGTACATTAAAAAGCTTCCTTTTTGGATTTAGAAACAACTTATTGGTACAACGTTTTTTGTGGACTTTACTTTTGTATTTTTCACTTTAACTTGTTGCTCGACTTAAAGTTTTCTTTCCATCGCATTAATGCGATTTTCTTCCCTCACCTATCACTTTGCTTCTGCGATTTGCGATTTCTCTTGTTTCTCTGTTTTATTCTTCTCAAGTTGAGGGGGTTAAATTTTCATAAAAGGGGGGTTAAAAGGGTTAAAAGGGGTTAAAACCGATGGGGGTTAAAATTTCATTTTTTTCTCCACGACACAGTCATGTTGCGAGCTTCATACTTGAAGTGCTTGGAAGACGCGAAATCACCTCTAAAATCTGTTTCGATTAATTTTTCTTATAAAAAGTCTCATGACTGATTATGCCTACCTCTGAGCCGTTTCTTCATCATCTTTCTCTGTTTTCCCATCTATTGCTATGCTGAAGACTCATTCATGGGTTTACAGACAAAAGTTTTTGAGGAACCTGGTACACAATATCTTTAAATTACACAATATCTTTCACTAGCTCCGCTGTTGTCATTTCAGAAAGCCGGCCTTTTCATATATCTTCCTTCATGTAATTTTCATCCTGCTTGTGGTGTATTTTTTGCATCCTAGAATAAAACACAGAAAATCGTAAGAATTTAACATTTTAAACCTGAAAACTGTTGTCCGATACAACCCTCAAACCGTTTGTCCGATACAACCAAACTCTGCACTCCGACGCTTTTACTATCTATCACATTCGCATTGCCACGTTTAGACATTATTGCCAACAGTATTAAGCATAGTAACCCATACATCTAATATAATACTAAAAATATTGTTGTTCTTGCTTTCACACAAGCTAAGTAGCTCCAAAATTTCGTGTACTATAAAACTCGAAAAAAAAAATTGCTATCACTTTCAAATACTGGCTTCTATCGGCAGCTCCCAATCGAATCTGTTAAACATTACATGATTTGGCAGCCTATCGCTTACTTGGCGAGTTCGGTAGTAATTATAAGTAAAATACGTAAGCTTTCGCTCCGAAATAACAAGAAGCAATACTGCTTTATGAGGAAAGGGAAATGGAGAAAAGTCAGACAAAAGGGAAATGTTAAAAACATCATTGCTTTAATATCATTAACTACAGTAAAATTATATTAATAATAAACAATTAGCCATAATAACATATTCATATACATATTTCACACTGATTTTTTTTAATTGTTCTTTTAATAGTAATTGTTATTGCATATGAAATATGTGTGATGATTAGTTTAGCTTTAAGAATGTTTTTTATTCAAATTTTTGCATAATTTCACCCTTGTAATTACGACAGAACAGCTGATTTTTATGCTTTGCCTGTATAACTAAATAATATAATCATAAAGATGGCATCAATTAATTACATTTTTTATTTGACGTGTAGTTAAAATAGTTTAATGAAATAATTCTTGTGGGTAACAATAAAATTACACCTATAGTTACTTAAAGCGGAATTTCTATAAAAGTACATCATCCTTCCTATCCTTAAAAGATAACTAATGTTTATTTAATGTGGATAAACCATCCCAACTCAACTATATCATGTCTCTCGTGATATAACATATTAATGAAGTGTGGCATATTTTATATGAATATATATACAAACATTTTTATAAGTAAAATACTACATCAATTCGAAAACTCAGTATGCAATTAACAAGAACTTTCTGTGTCATGGAAAATGTTTTGTCTCTCGTAAATTTAACTTCGAAATTAGTACCAAGATTTTACAAATAAATAAATGATTTTTAAAATGCTAAATGCTTCATTAGTTCGAAGAATTTTGAGCATCGGTTTCATAATTTAATATTGCTCAAGTGAAATAATATATCTTTGACCTTTAATCCAATTTTCACAGAAATTTCATGGAGATGAGAAAATAAATATGTTAAATATTAAGTAAATTTGCAATAGATATAGTGTCACTGATTTTAACTAAATTATGCAAATCGCGGTTTTAAAAATTTGATACAGTTTTAAGTCATTGATTAAAGTCATAAATTCTCTTAATTTCTAAAATGGTGTGAAATTAACAATAATAATTTTAAATAAATAATTTGTAAAGATATTTTATCAACAGATTAAATAAAAGAGCCTTTGAAAAATCCTTTACAAGCTCATGAGGGAACAATCAGTTTTTTTTAAGGTACATCGCATATATAAGAAAATTAAAACATGTTCGATTTTTAAGCGCTTAAACGGCAATGTCTGCAAATTTCATGCATTTTCGTTTTAAATCACTTCAATGATTGTCAAAATAGTTGCATTTTTCAGTGTATTTTGTTGCTTTTCTTTTCCTGGGAAAGGGAGGGGGCTCTTAATATGTATTTACTTTTTAAATATGTTTTTATAGAGTTAAATTAATCGCTCAAAGAGGATCATGACCCCCATAAACTCCTTTTTGGATCCGCTTAAAAAAAAAAAAAAAAAAAAAAAAAAAAAAAAAAAAGTATTGATGTTTGGCAAATTGAGTCATCGAAAGCCGCTAAAATTTTACAAAAACGAGTCCGCATTACTTAGCAGTGTTTTAATCCAACGCTAATATAAAATAAGCAATAAAAATCTCTTTTCGTGAAATTTTATACTGTAAATAGTTAATTTAAATAATGCTGTAACTATAGTGATGTAGCAACAGGAACTCAAAACAAAATTTATTTTTGTCTTAATCATAAAAGATGTAGTAATTTAATACAGTTAAACTCTGTATGAGGTGCCTGATATTTATAAAATTTCTTATATTACATAAAATCCACGAAAAGTATAAAAATAATAAAAAAGCACACATAATTTAGCACAAAAATTATTACAATTGTTGCTCTGATTATAACTTTATACGATCTCTTAAAAAATAATAATAATAAATAACTAAATATTCGGCAGCATTTGTGTTTCCAATAACAGTAAATTATCAAGATGTAAATTCTTCTCAAAATTCCCATTTGTCTTACTGATCAAAATAACAACAATAACAGTAATAATCTAAATTATCATATTATATCACTGAAATTTCCACTTTTCCCCCAGGTGTCTTCTCCTACACCCTCTAGTCTACGGATTAAAATAATACTCCTCCTTACTTAAAAAAAAAAAAAAGATTTATTGTCTTTCGTAACTATAAAAGCTCGAGCTATAAATGTTTTTACAGTTATATGTTTATTCTGCGCTAAACTTCATTCCTTTATTAAACTAAATTTTAATCATGCGAGTTTAATAAACACAATCGACAAACACGTCGATTAACAAAACTCATAAACCGGTTTTCTGGAAGGTACGGATGGTAAGGAAAGGCTCTCACTGTGTTATATCACTATTTGGCGAAGTCCGCTATGAAATCGCCAAGTGAAAAGGAAAAGAAACTATCAGGTAGGGAGCCTATCCTCCCGATAGCCTTTACTCTTTCAAATGCACAGACCGTTTGGCCCAATATAACGTGGGTTTCTTCCTTCTGGCTTTATAAATACAACAGTTGCGTGACAGGTGCTGCTACTCTGAGGCTAACAGAGACCAAACTTGAAACACTGCTTGTCCGATACAACCCACTGACCGATACTACCGGACATTTCCTTATCGTTAGAGCAGGAAAATCACCAAGAATTGTTTTTTTTTATTTTTCTTAGTCCGATTTAAAAAGATGGCGGTAATTTAAACCTGGAGTAAAAACGGGATAGATGAAAACGAACGCAAATCGACCTCCGAGAAAGAAATTTTAATTTTAAAACCAAAGAAACCGTGAAAAGCAGGAATGTACGCGAATAAGTGAGTCTTATATATATATATATATATAGTAAGGTTAGTTGGGGTAACTGGGCTATGATTTTACAATGTGACTCTGGAGCTTCTGACAATTTAGTTTCAAAAAGCTAATGTTCATTTGAATTAAAGTCTGGACTTCTGTAAATGTGTTCAGTTAGGTTCCCTCTATCAGACAGAAATGCTAAAAATTACATTTTAATATTTAAAAAAATAAAAATATGCATATTTCATCTTTTTTTCCTCATGGGTCCAGTTGCCCTCAAAAATGGGGTAACTCGACCAGGGGGTCTATGTTCCACACGCGTTAACATTTTTTCATATCGGATATAGTATCCTGTTTGAAAAGTGTAAATAACTTAAAAAAATTTAAACCAGGCAGATCATGTAAATTATATGTCAATAAACAGCGTTGTAAGGGAAACCCTTGCTGTCAATATGTCTAAAAAAAGCACTAAAAGTGAAAATATTAGATTTATTTATACCAAAAACATAAAAATTAAGTAAGTACTTATGTACTTTAGTATAGATAATAAGTATAAAAGTCACATGGGTATTTTAAGGAAAAAAACAGCAAGGTAAATCTATGAACAAATGGCTACGTAAGTACTTTATCTTTATCCAGGAGTCGCATTATATCGGGAAAATTTTATTGTTCCTACCAAAACCCTTAAAGAAAGGTGCGATGAAGATATTATTTTCAAAATAGCGGTAGGAACGATAAAAGTTTCCCTACAGAATGCGACCCCTGGTTATAGTACAATTTCAAGGTCTGGCTATCTCTTTTTCAGAGGCAAGGTACTTGCATTCGTGAAATGTTGACATAATTTACTGACATCAATATTTACAAGAGAATCTATCTGAAAACAAGTAAAAGTATGTTTTCGCGCACTTAATAAAGGTGAAATTTTCAATATAAAATTCAGGTGCCAATGTGGCAATTAGGAATTAAAATTAAGTGATGCCATAACGGCATCACCGCCTCTCAAGGGGTCAAGAAATTTGGTTTGATACCACTCAATATGCTTTTTTTTTATTTCATTACGTAATTTTAATAAGGTATTCTATCATTTTCTTTATTGTGAGCAAAAAACAATGGAGAAATTTACTTCCCGTAGTAAGAGAAACACAAAAAAATTATTTATAACTATTGGGGTAACTGGATCCATCATGTTCCAGTTACCCCAGATACATGTCCCAGTTACCCCATTCGTGAAAAAATTATGGGGTAACTGGGACACCGGGCTTACATTTGAAACATGAAGTAAATATGTATGGATGCCTAATAATATTAATGTAGTTATATGTCTAATCTTTAAAAAAAAAAAGATTGTTTAGTAAAAGTACTTACAGTATTTTAATAAAAAGCCGAGGAAGTTCAACCATATTGACGTTGTTTTTAAAAAAAGAAACTTAAATTTTTGACAACCTATCACAGCAAAGTGAGAGTTATGATTGAATTGATACACGTTGTTTTAGGAAGTAGAGATTAAGAAGCATTGTTCACAAATGTTAAAACTTAAAAAACACCAACAGTTTTTTTATAAATAGCCTATGGCCCAGTTACCCCAACTAACCTTACTTCATCAATAAATTAAAATGCAATTACAATATAAATTCAGAAAAAAAGTGTATATCAAAAATATTTATAACAATTAACTATAAAAACTTAAAACTTTCCAATTTAAACTACACAGGCAAAATACTGTCTGTTTCTTCTCACTAGGTGAAAAAAAAATGTACTTTAAAGATGTTAATTTAAATATTGTAATTTAAATAAAACAATAAATAAAAGTAAACAAAACAATAAAATATATTATTTAATTTTCATATTTTAAATACTTGCTATTTCTTGTAGTTCTGCGCGTAGCGGTCTCTTCAGAAAATAGCACACACACAAACACACAAACTTCTATCCTTATTATTAAAGCTGAAATGCTGTTTAATTACAGCACTTTTTCATTTTCAAATTTTACGTGAACGAAGTCACAGATAACAGCTAGTATTTAACCTCTTGGGGCGAGCGAATGGTATACGTGCCGAGTAGGGTGCTCAGAATCTGTGATTATTCTCACCAATAAATTTTTATTGTAAATTTTGCCTTATTTAATCCGAGCATTTTCCCTAATTAATTAGGTAAAAATTTCTCTTTTAAAAAAAAAACCAGCGGTAAAATATTAAAAATTCTGGAAAATAGGCTTGTCCCGAAGGGGTTAATAGAAGTTTGAAATTTGGAAAAAGTTTCAAATAACCACTGACGATGGCCGCGTTAACTTAGCCGAAAACGTTTTGAGATTTTAATTTGATTTTGAATGTATTTTTAGGTATTTTTATGTATTTTAAATAATTTTATGTTATATATAAACACAGGCTTAAAATTATTGTCTTAAATAATTCAATGAAAACAATAAATAAAAGTAAACAAAACAATAAAATATATTATTTAATTTACAAATTTTAAATACTTGCTATTTCTTGTAGTTCTGCGCGTAGCGGTCTCTTCAGAAAACAGCACACACACAAACATCTGTCCTTATTATTATAGCTGAAATGCTGTTTAATTACAGCACTTTTTCATTTTCAAATTTTACGTGAACGAAGTCACAGATAACAGCAGAGTGAATGAATATGATCAGTGGGCTTGGCGTCATTTTTGATAGGCATAAAAATCGAAAATGTTATGCCTATCAAAAACTAATATTACTACAAATAAACTTGCAGTAATATTTTTTGGCTACATTTGGCGCAAAAAATGTAGCCAAATGTAGTCAAATAGAGCCGAGATCCGTCTCTAGATTGCACCTTTTTTTACTTTTTCGATTTGGTTGCAGATATTTTTTAGAATGACACTTTCATTTTCAGAACTGGTTTTGAAAGTGAAAGTAACTTTATAAAAAATATCTGCGACCAAAATCGAAAAAGTAAAAAACGTGCGATGTAGAGCGTGCAATGCACCAAAAATAATTTTAGTACGTTTTATTTGAGCTTTATACGAATTTTAATTATTTACTCAGAGTGAATTTAGCACTAGAATTTTAACATTCCTTTAGTGAGTAAAAACGTTTTCGATTTTTATGCCTATCAAAAATGTGTCTCACGATCTTAAGGATCCTTAAATGGAACACACGACTGTGGCGCCAAGCCAACTCACATTAATTTTACTCTAACATTTTATACTCATTTATTATATGTAACTAAATTTTATCAAAGTGTTTTTGTGTGCTTTAATTCACGTGTTTGATAAAACTGTGCACGAACTTCACACAAGCTAGAATTGTCTAAGTTTTTTAGTTATCCTAAAAATAGTACTTTACAAAAAAAAAAAAAAAAAAAAACAAAAAAAAAACATTAACTTCTAAATCAATTAAGCGATTTTGATTTTTTAAAAAAATGTTGATAGAGTATAAATATAAGATCATATGTGGCAGAGAGCTTTAAAAAATATTAATTAATTTCAGAAAAAAAATCATTTCTGAAAATAGAAAATTTCTGAAAGATTGTCATTGTTCTAAAATAATTTTAAAAAAATTGTCGCAGGAAAAAGAAAACTGTCGGTCATTGATCTTGAGCATAACCCAGTGAATAGGGATTTGAAACTTCATAAAAATAAGTCGGGTAGTTTCTGCGAAAACGGATCTTAAGGCTCCTGTCCCTGGCCCCGAAGACACTCACGCGCTAATGCTAATCCTATGGGGAGGGATTTTCCTAATATCTCGTTTGCATTTCAACTTTTATTTATTTTTTATTATTATTATTTTTTTTATTTATTTTTTTTTTTTTTTGCATAGATAGCCGAGATCCGTCTCTACATCGCACCTTTTTTACTTTTTCGATTTCGTTGCAGATAATTTTTAGAATGACACTTTCATTTTCAGAACCGGTTTTGAAAGTGAAAGTAACTTTATAAAAAATATCTGCGACCAAAATCGAAAAAGTAAAAAAGGTGCGATGTAGAGACGGATATCGGCTATCCAATGCAAAAGAAAAAAAAATATTTAAAAATGTCGAAATGCAAACGAGATATTAGGAAAATCCTTCCCCATAGGATTAGGATTAGCTCGTGAGTGTCTTCGCGGGCAAGGACAGGAGCCTTAAAGCTCGCATATTTCCCATAGGATTGCACCCAGTCTTGTCTTCCCTTATCTATCCATCTACAAATCAGTCAGAATTTTCATGTTGAACCAATGGACTTTGAAATAATTCGCATTCTTCAAATTTTGCTTCAGAAATTTAAATGTTTTATCTTCTTACAGTAAAAAGAATATACAGAAAATTGTTCTCCTTGAAGGACATTTCTTTCTATTTTAAATAACGAAATATTTGTAAAATATTATTATTAACGTAATTTTATATTTCAAGTTCAAAATGTATGTGAAGCAAACGAGTTGTAAATAAAATTTTAACATTAATAATATAACTAAATGTGTATTTAAAAAAACATTGTTTTGCAATAAAAAAGAAGTAAAAAACATCCTTTAAGAAGAACATACTCAAAAAAGAAGTTAAAAATTTTAATTTTCGGAGAAAAAAATTTTAAAAATACGATTTGATATCAGGTCCCTAAGTTTAATAAACATTTGCAAGGGACATGTTCAGTTTGGCTGATATCTTCTACAAATAATCTATTTACTTTTTAATTATTGTTTTGTATAATCTATACCATCAAAAATATCTCATGTAAAAAAAAAGACAAGTCTCCTGACTCTTTGACCGTAAAAAGTTCTGAGATCATGTGTAGAGCCAAGTTTAGCTCTCTTATTAACTGTAATATTTTAATTCACAAATTACTCCTAGTCTCTACACCTTTAGTAAATGATTATTTTGTGACTTGGAAATTACGCAGCACAGGAAAGTTATTACGTAAACACTTTACTTATGTTTTGAATTGGGATTAGATTATTTGATTAAGGCTGAATATGAACGTGGGGGATAGAAGCCTGAAGGAGGGATGCACCGATTGGGAGTCTTTGTAAAAGTGGGGTCTGGCTCGTATTCACGTTACATAGGAAGAAAATTGCCCAAACCTCCGGACATCAAGTTTGACCAGTAGAGAGTTTCTCATCCGTGCTTACAATATAATGTAAAATTATTTCCATGCTACAAATATATATACGTTCAGTGCTCTTATAGAAACTATTTTATGCAAAACTTTATAAATAAACGTTAATATTAAAATGTAAACAACAGCCTTTACATTCTCGTGCTGCGTCATTGCCAAGTCACATAATAATCATTTACTTAAGGTGTAGAGACTAGGAGTAATTTGTGAATTAAAATATCAGAGTTAATAAGAGAGCTAAGCTTGGCTCTACACATGATCTCAGAACTTTTTATGGTCAAAGAGTCAGGAGACTTGGCTTTTTTTTTTACATGAGATGTTTTTGATGGGATTTCACTTCTATTCGTAAGGAGAAAGCCAGAGAAAGCTTTTCCAGTAGCGTCGATTTCAATTACACTATCTTTAACTTCATAGACTTTATGGCTCCTGATTGCTTCGATGTTTCGCTTTTCCTAGAAAAGCAATTTGGCATGTGTGCTACTGTTTGAAATCCATTCATTCAATTTTTCTAGTTACTATATTAGTTTTTGTTTCAATTTATCAGCTGTTCAATCAAATTCCTCTAAAGTTAATTCTACTGTGCAGAGTCCATTTTATAACTTTGTCTGCTTCCAGTCTATTTCCCATTTTTTTAGTTATAGCTCTCGTAATGTTTTCTAAAGTGTTTATTTTAAACTGCAGCTTACCTCTAGACCTTTTTCGTCAGTAGGCTCCAATGTTCATACCAGGGTGGGCAACAGAACAGCACGCGGCTTCTTATCGAGCTACGTCTTCACATTTCAGGGTGTGAATCGCTGTAACGTTTTAACGTGTGTTTTTGTTTTCGTAGATGGTTTTGACGATAGAGAGCTCTAGCTTCTTGGAGCTGTTGAGAACGTGATTTCTCGGAACGATTAGGCCTTCCCCTTTTAACCTTAATAGGTCTTCTAATTTTTTTCTTGAGCTGATTTTTCTCTGTGATAGGTATTCATTTGGAAAAATAATAGATTATTGCTAGCTGTTAAGAAGAGGAAGTAGAACGTCAAAGTGACCTCCTAAGAAACTAATCCCAGTTAATCTCAGTGCGCAACCACATACTCAACTAACATCATACGACTAGGCTATGTTACCTAGCATAGAAAAGACAGAAACAGATACGAACGATCTCCAGATGTAGGAACTACTCGATGAGCACTTTCTTCGCTCTGATCAAATTATAACTTTTCAGTTTTTTTCCTTTCAAAATTTCTTCGATCAGCAATGTATTTCGTTGGAATATTATACAATTTCGTGTTTCCCTCCGTCACCGCGTCTTTTCAGCAATTTTGCAGATGCACACTGACATCTAGAATTCAAATTTTACACAATAAAAATCTGTGTTGCCTAAATTTGAAATTCAGTTATTCCTCTTTTCGATATGTAACACTTACAATCAAGTTATTTTTTTAAACAAGTAGGTGAAAGAATTTTACGCTAAACATTCAAACCTTCATACTTTCAAATTTAAAGTAAATCGTAATACTTTTTTTTATTTAAATGATTTTAGTACACAGATTTTCTAATACTAGGAGTGCTCCGCCCCCCTGCTCTCTACGCTCACCAAACACCCGCGTAATCGCTTCGCGACTCCCTTCGGTAACGGGAAGCAATCACTATTTTTGGTAGCCGGGAGCCAGTTTTATATATATATACATATATATATGTCTATATACATGTATATATACATGTGTATACATATACATGTATGTGGATATGTATATATATATTTGTATATATACAATATGTGTATAAATATATGTATATATACATATATATGTATGTATACATAACACTAGCGCCCGGCTAACCGAAAAGTACCCTATTTTCTAGCCAACGCCAGATGTAATTGTTTCGCATGCATTCAATTTTTAGATTCCCCTTGGTAAAAAACGATCCTCCCCAACTCCTGACAATTTTATTTCCTTATCTCCAAGCCCGTAATCATTAGAGCTTACAGAGTTTCATAATTATAAGAATTATGAAATATAAAATCATTAAAAAAGGGTAAAATTTATAATTTATTTGAATAATTACAAATTTATTAAATTTATTTGGATTTTTTCCACTTATCTTTGTAATGGAGTTTCTACCGGGTGTCCCAAAAAGGACTGACTGATTTTAAAATTCAATATCTTCCAAACGGTGACAGATATTAAAAAAATTCTTGCAGGAGGGTTATGCATAAAGTCAAAAGTTTTTTTACAGTGATTTTCGATTTTAGTTCGTATTACAAACAACAGATGGCGCTGCGATCAATAGAGGCTCAATTCAGGCTCGATTTTTGGTACTTCGTGGCCCGGATAATACATTTCCATCTCCTTTTTCTGCATGGAACAACAGAAAGGACCCAAAATCAAGCCTGTATTTAGCGACTATCGCTTACAGCGCCATCTATTGTTTGTAATTCGAACTAAAATCGAAAATCACAGTAATAAAACTTTTGACTTTATGCATAACCCTCCTGCAAGAATTTTTTAAATATCTGTCACCGTTTGGAAGTTATTGAATTTTAAAATCAGTCAGTCCTTTTTGGGACACCCGGTAATTTGTAGTTACAGTAAATAATGTTATCATATAAATCTCCTCTCCTCTGAAATTTTGACTTCGCCGCAAACATATATGTGTAAAATTATGCATATAGTGTTACGAATATTGTAAATAGCAGTGTTTGTGCTTAAAAATAATGTAAATAATTCAATTAAGCTCTATTCATAAGCTAATATTAGTTTTTGTTGCATTGAAATATCTAAATTTGTTGATTTTCTGCACGCAAGTAAACCCTATTGGATTTCAATGGGAGTCTGTGGAAATTTGGCGAAATACTGGAAATAGAGCTAAGTTGGAATCACTTTTGGCGACAAACTTGGCGACGTTTGGCGTTAAAGCCGGTCCCCCCCCCCCTTGGTAACCCCTTACAGCGTCAGAAAGTTCTGACCAATCAGGTGCGTTTCGTGGTATCTACGCAGATTTTCATTGGTCCATTTCTAAAGCGTTGCTTTTTTTTTATATATAGAAGGATTTATTTTGTTTTAGTAAATGTAAAAATGTGATAGATACTATCCGCAAAACATCAATAAGTTGCGGAGAATATAGTGGAATTTTCGTTAATGCGTCTCCTCTTAAGACGTATCTCCGGTTAATGCGGACAGTTTCATTTCCCCATCATATTTTAATTAATGTTAAAGGCATCGTTTATTGCGGATTTCGCTTACCGCTGAAAAATGGCTTCCTTTGGAAGTCCACTAACGGTTGTTCACTGAATATTCATATCTACCGCTCGTAGTCTTAGCACGGTTAAAAGTGAAAAGTCAGAGAAAATGACGTCATAGTTGTGCAAAAGTGGTGATGTTTAAGTTTTAAATATAAAAATAATTGATTTCTTTTCAATATGTCATTTTTTTCTGGGGAGAGGTGAATGAAGAATTTTGATTTTGAATTCCAAAACGATAATTTGAGTACCTAAAAAACATATTTAAAAAAATTATACATCGCAGGGGTGTTTGTATCGCCATTAAAAAAAATAAACTTCTTTTTACGTATGCGATTATGTTAGTCATATCCTGAGTGCCACTCTCCATGTTTTATAAAAATTGAATTTATTATTCTTCAACAATTTTTGTCTACGTCAATAGTTTGGCAGTAAATGTGAGCTATTTTGTAAGTATGAGGCAAGTTTGACAGCAAAATTCTGTTGCTTTTAAAACTGCTGCTAATTTTGCACCATGGTGTATTGCCATTGCATCAAACTATAGCAATGTTTAAAATAATATGGTAGTGATGTTAAATATAGCAAAAGTATAAGAGCAGCTGTCTATCAAGAAATGTTAGCATATTTGCAGAATGTTTATAAAATATTTAAATTCACCAAATTAACATTTGGTAAAATAAATTAATTTTATTTGGATGCTATTTGATTATCCCGTCGATCAATTTCGCCAAATTATACAAATTGCCGTATTTTTATTTTAAATAACGAAAAAACAAATAAATTAATAAAACCTTAATGAAACTACAAGTAAAAAGTCGAATTAAAAATCATTTGATGACGTGTATGGTGTTTAATGTCAAGTGAATGCGACATTTACGATCATCCATTATTGGCATTTAATCTTATAGTTTTGCGACAGTTTTTCGGTCGACGGGATAATCAAGTAGTACCTTTATTTATTCTAGTCAATTAAAACGAATTTTACTGTATTCAGGACCCAGATATTTCATGCTCGATTTAGTATAGTTGACAAACCGATGGTTTAGTTGACAAACTGCGTTTTATCGTGCTGATAATCAGTGAGCAACAGTATTGGCGAGAATTCCGATTACGGAAGGTAAAAGATTTTCGATTTTTTTTCTTTTTTTTTTTTTTTTTTTTTTTTTTTTTTAATTTTCCGAATTTTTTACAAGGCCTATATCCCACGTGTTGATAATTGGCCGTCATAAACACAAACCAAACAAACCAAACCAAACCGATTTTTTTAATTTTTCCTTTTTTTGTATCCCAAATACTACCTTCTTACCAAATTTCAAATTTCTAGGGCTACAGGATGTACCTCAGATTTTTGATGATCGGTGAGTCAGTCAGTCAGTGTCAAAAAAACGAAATTTTGATTTCATATATTTTCTGAACTAGAAAAGATAGAAAAGCGGAAATTTAAACATTTGCTTCCGCTTGAAGAGTACTTTTAGAAAAATAAAGATTCAAGTTCCTGGGAAATTCAAGCGCAAGGATATGGGACTGTCAAAAGTACCCTGAGTTGCTTCCAGAAGAGGATGCTTACGGCTGTGCTTTCTCGACTTGGCAGGAGCACTGCCGTGCCCCCAGATCAATGCTCAAAATAAACAACCATTTAAAATAATTAAATATTTGTTTATAATTTCGACGCCTGTATCTTTTAGAGAGTTCATTTTATAATCCATAAACAAGTAAGTATTATTATTATTTTTTTTTTTACAGATAAATAATATTTTTATAAAAATGATGCTTTAGGTAAATTTTTAAAACATAAATATTTAAATTTTTATTCTTTTATATAAATATATAACAGAGAAATAACATGAAAGTTTAAAATAAACATTCATTTTACAGCATTAAATATTCATTTCTAATTCTGACAGGTGTATCTTTTAAAAAATTCATATTATGACCTCTAAGTAAGTATTTTATTTTTTTCATGCAGAAAGAATACGCTAAAAAAGTGATTCTTTGGGTAAATTTGTCAAAGATAAATATTTAATATTTTAGTCTTTTACATGGAGAATATATAATAGTAAAAGAAACAATACTTTTTGCTATGTTTTAAAGCTAACACCGGATTAAAGAGTTATTCACAGAAAACGGAGATTCTAACACAGAATTTAAAAAGTAGTAAAGATTTCTAGGTCATTTTTGTATAAACATCTTTAAGCTTTTTGAGTGCTTTCTTTGTAAAGAGCTTTTGAAGTAAACAGTTGTAAATTTTCAACAGTCTCTAGGGAATAAAAGGATAATACAGCTTTCGAAGACTGAGTAAAGTGTATATATATTTTTTCCTCAAATACCAACAAAGAGATGATGTTTGAAAAGATTTTAAAACATTGTTTTTGTTGTGTCTTTCAAATGGTGACCTGAAGCATTTAAATCTTCAAGCAAAAAAGTTTTGACGAAAAGTTTATTTTAAAAATGGAAAGATTTTTTTTTTTTTTTAATCGAGAAAGTACTAAAAATGTGTCGGGCATAAAAATTTCTTAAAGCAATAAACAGGGAAACTTGTACATTATATATATATATATATATATATATATATATATATATATTTTACTTCTACCATTTTTCAATTTTGTTTATGGCAATATTGTATTATTTAAATTCTATTATATATTTAAAATATTTTCGCTCACGTGAAATCAGTTAGAAGTGAATTAAAATATTTTATTCTACAAGATAAGATATTTCCACATAAGTTTGCATCTTATCTAAAATCGTTATAAAAACTCACCTTGAAAGTACCCAGTTCCAGATTTTGTACAAATACTGTGGACTCTCATTAATGCGTCGCCACTTAA
This sequence comes from Maratus speciosus, assembly GCA_963932465.1. NCBI lineage: Eukaryota > Metazoa > Arthropoda > Arachnida > Araneae > Salticidae > Maratus > Maratus speciosus. Next base: position 241,422,132 of record OZ010800.1, read on the forward strand.
GGGATATATACCGGTTAAAGAGGATAAATCATCTTCCCTATCAATCGCTAAGAATTCCTATCAATTCCTATCAATGTATGAACACAGTGAGCTCTCGTTAATACGTCTCCGCTTAAGACATACCTCCGGTGAACAAGGACAATTTCATCTTCGCTATCAATTCCTATAATATCTATTAATTCCCATGAATCCCTACCAATTCCTATGAGTATATCAATAGAGTAAACTCTCGTTTATGCGTCTCCACTTAAGATATATCGCCGGTTAATTAGGACAATTTCGTCTCCGCTATCAATTCCTATAAATCCTTATCAATTCCTATGAATATACATTAATCCCTATGAATCTCTACCAATTTCTAATTAATTCATCAACTACTTTTGAGCAGTGAAATTATGCTTGAAATTATTTAATATTAAAGATGTGAATTATTACTTTGCTAAATAAGCGTAAACCATCAGAGTGAAAAATGCCCAAGCTGGGAATAGAACCCGGACCCCTGGAATAACCTCCAATGCTCAACGATTAAGCCACCTGGACGATGCCCAGCTTGGCATCTCTCACTCACATAAGTCGGCAAGACTGCTACCGCAGCTATTAGATGGTGTGCGCATGAAGACTATTCCATCTAATAGCTGCGGTAGCAGTTTTACCGACTTATGTGAGTGAGAGATGCCAAGATGGGCATCGTCCACGTGGTTAATGGTAGAGCACTGGGGTGTCATTCCAGGGATCCGGGTTCGATTCCCGGCTTGGACATTTTTCACTCAGTTGGTTTACACTCAGTTAGCAATGTGGTAATTCACTTCTTTAATATTCTCCACCAATTCCTATGAATATATCAATACAGTAGGCAGTAATGCGTCTCCGCTTAGGATATATCCCCAGTAAATTAGGATAATTTTATCTCCCCTAACAATTTCTGTGAATCCCTATCAATTCCCAAAAATATATCATTACAGTAGACCCTCGTTAATGCGTCTTCGCTTAAAACATATCTCCGGTTAACAAGGACAGTTTATTCATCTTTATTATTTCCTACGTATCCGTATTTATTCTTATGAATATTTCAATGCAGTGGACGCTCTTTATGTGTCGTTGCTTAAGACATATATCCGGTTTACGAGGGCAATTTCATCTTCCCTATCAATTCCTAAAGAATCCCTACCAATTTCTATGAATATATCAATACAGTGGACTCTCGTTTATGCGTCTCCGTTTAAGGTATATCTCCGGTTAATTATGATATTTTTATCTCCCCTATCAAATTCTATGAATATATCAATACAGTGGACTCTCGTTTATGCGTCTCCGGTTAATTATGATATTTTTATCTCCCCTATCAAATTCTATGAATTCCTATCAATTCCCATGAATCTCTACCAATTCCTATACATATATCAATACAGTAGACTCTCTTTAATGCGTCTCCGCTTAAAACGTGTCTCCAGTTAACAAGGACAATTACATTTTACCTATCAATTTCTATGGATTTTTATCAATTCTTATTAATATATCAATACACTGTAAAAAAAAAAAAAAAAAAAAAAAAAAATCCGTCAATATACACAAACTTTTCCGTAAAATTTTACGGAATAGTTTCGTTTTTCTAAGAAAACAGTACAATTTCCGTAATTGATATTATGAGATTATAAATCCGTATAAATCCAGTAAGTCTTCTGTAAATTTTACGGAATTTTTTGTATCGCTTTCAAAACAGTACAAATTCTGTAAATGATGTTCAGAAATAACTGACATGTTTGGAAAGTGAAGGGATTAATTGTTGTATGCAAGGACGGATCCAGCCCTTAATTTATAGGGGGGGGGGGGGGGATTATGCCGCTTTTTGGGGAAGGAGAGGGGTCACATCATTTCATGATCAATTTTTATATTGAAAGCTATTCCCAAATTAAAACTGATGATTTTTCTGATACTTTCGCGAATTCATTTTCAATCATAAATACAAAAAATTTGCATTAGTATTCGTATATATATATATATATATATATATATATTTCATTCAGATACCAAGAAATCGAAGCATTTACCATTTTCTTATAAATGCGAAGAATGATTCAGAAATGTTGTCAAGTTAGCATTTTAAGCCAATTTTTAGGAATTGAAAGCCACAGAAATGTCGTCATCAGGGAGAAATTAGCATTCGCGTCCGTAAATTTTGTTTAAAATGCTAAATTTTATGGAGTTTTTGGAAAGATTCTTCGCTTTTATTGAAAAATGGAAAACACTTTTTGATCACATAGTTTCCGAATAAGTGTACTTGCAGATTTCTTGAGATTAGGTAATTTTCACGGATGTATCAGAAATTACCTAATTTTGATTTGAGTAGAGCTTTAAAGAGCCACAGAGATTCAGATTGTTGAACGGGGATGGGGGGGGGGGGATTGAAAGAATTTAAGGTATATTTCATTTTTGAAATAATATTTAGCATTTTCTGTTTTTCAGTGGGGGGGGGGGGGGGGGAGGGGTGGTCATGACCCTTGGATCCGCCACTGGTATGTACTTGCCTTAAAGTGATATTATTTTCAATGAAACTCCAATATTGGCTGAATGTGGCTCTATATTGAAAATATATCCAATGATTTCCCAAAGTGTCGGTTTTACGTGGATTTTCAAGTAAAACCGCTAAAAGTTTTGGTGACATCTATGCATGTACATTTAAACTATATAGTACTTTAACACTGATTTATTTTTCTTTCTTTCTTTCTTTTTAAATAAAAAGTTTTAAAATTGTTTTTAAAAATTTTTTACGATATTTAAAAAAAAATAATCTGATATTTAAATAAATTTTATTAATTCGTTTTAAGTTTCAGACAGTTGAGAAGAAAACGTTACAGTTTATTTTTCATAATGATTTTAAAATAATACTTATTATTATTTTTAAAAAAAATGAGAAACTCTATTTTTAATTTTAATATTTTTTAATCTATTCACTTTAACGGATTCGCACATAAAACTTAAAACATATCTGAAATATAATAACGAAATTATAGATGTATATACAAATAAATAAATAAAAGTAGTAGCACAATAATTTTTTTTTTTTACAAAAAGAAGCAATTATTACTTATAATACAATCTTTCATGCACGTAATATTTTAAAGGCTATTTTTTTCATTTTATAAAGCATGAAATTAAAAAGCTAAATTTTCAAAATTATGGAAATATTCAGAATTGTACACTCAATTGAAAAATATCTCCAACGAAAATACGTTTCTTGTTGAACATCGTGCCTTTGCTTCATAAAAAGCATATGAAATAAGTAACGATATTTGGAAACGGAACTCGTGTCCCTATGGCATAGTGGATAAGAGCGCTAATCTGGAACAGGCCGGTTCCAAGTTCGATCCCACCCTAGGTAACTGTTGTTTCATTACTGTTATTTGAATAAATTAGAGATGCGCTAACCTTGATAAACGTGTCCGTTAAAATTGAAATTTATAAAGATGTAAGTTTCTCGAAAAGTTATACGATTTTTTTTTGTCTTTGAAACAAAAAAAATTTAAATACGGATATATGCAAAAAACCCGGAAAAATTTTGTGAAAAAACGGAAAATTTTCTGGAATTTACAGAAACTTTTTTCCGTTAAAAAACGGAAATAGTACTGGCGTCTAGACTGCCAGTACTATTTCCGTTTTTTAACGGAATTTTTTTTACAGTGTACACTGTAAAAAAAAGGAAATAGTACTGGCAATCCAGACGCCAGTACTATTTCCGTTTTTTACGGGAATTTTTACACATAAATTACAGAAATTTTTCAGTTTTTCTGATTAAAAATGGAAATTTTTTTGTAATTTATGGGTAAAAATTCCCGTAAAAAAACGGAAACTGGCGTCTTGATTGCAAGTAGTATTTCCGTTTTTTCGTCCGTTTTTTTTCTTACAGTGTACAGTGGACTCTGGGTAATGCGTCTTCGCTTAAAATGTATCTACGGTTAAAGAGAACAATTTCATCTTCCCCATCATTTCCTATTTGGAATTTGTGTTAAAGACATCGTTTAAAAAGTACTACTCATAAAATACAGCTAATTTTTCACAGACTGATCGAGCAAATCGAAACTGCTTTTTTACTTTATTTTTTGAAAAGCAAGTTCGATGTAACTTTGATTATTCAGAAATCAAGAAATTGCAGATAACAGTTATGAAGAGAAATAAAATCTTTCTATCACCAAAAAAGTGAGAGTTTGAAAAATTGCTAATGGCTGTTTGCAGAATTTTGATCTGCAATAACCATTTCAAATGTAATATTAACAGACGAAATTTTCCAATGTGTCTCAAAACTGGTAAATGATGTACTAATCAGATGATTTGTTTAAGTAACGTAAAGAAAAGTTACTGAATACTTTAATTCAAGTTATGTAACTATGTTAGTTCAGCCATTTTCTTTGTCTTCCATAATTTATACTTTGGGGCAATTCTATTGTAACAAAGTAACAGCCATGGAGGGAAAATGGCCTTACCTTATTTAAAAAATAATTTTTATATAATTCAAAGATGGCTACATTTAGCTTATGATATTAAAATATAAATATATGGGAGAGTAGCCGAATTTGGACCGCTTCACTTATTTTCAGGTGTAACTCTCTTAATTTTTGGTATATCTGCAAAATATCACTACACGGGATCAATCTATTTAGCTACTAACTAAATAAATCTTTAGATCAATTTCTTTTTAAAAATCTTAAATTTTATTTTAATTTGAAAAATTTGTCAAAAGTGGTCCAAATTCAGCAATTGGTCGCCTAAGTTGGACCCCCAGTCTCCTAAATTGGACCAAAAAATATCAGGTTGTTTTAATGACTGGAAAATATAACTTATATTATTAAAAGCAAAGTTTGCGATTAATGAAACAATAAGCAAAATAATTTTTTTTTTGTCGTTTTTCATTTCATTTTATTTTATTTTATTTTTTCATTTCAAGGTTTACTTTATATGGCGAAGATGTTAACATAACTGTTTTTTGTCTCTCTCTGTACTTTGATTTAACTGAATTTAGCGAGGGAGATAGCATTTCTAATAATTTTTTTTTTTTTTTTTTTTTTTGGTGAGTGTGTATGTGGGTAGGGGGAGGATTTGCAGCTTCAGCCTTCGTGCAGGTCAATTACACTCTCCTTTTCGTTTCCTATACCTTTAACAGCTTTTGCTGTCACGGGTGTTTTTCTTCCAAACAGTTTGTCTGTGTCGATTTCAACATTATATTAATATTATTATTATTATTTAATATGCTCTATTGAAAAAAAATACCCTATGATTAATCAAACGCAAACATATATTCAAACAGCGTTGAATTCAGGTAGCCCCCCCCCCTCCCGCCGCCGGAGCCGTGAAATAACCACTCACACCGGAAGGTTTGAGATTTTGTGCATTTTAATGGCAAAAAAGTGTAATTCCACCCTCCAGAACTGTAATAAGTCTGCCCCCCCCCCCCTCTCCCTTCACGGAATCGCAAATATCCTCCAGGAGGAAAATGTTTGAATTTAACTTTGTAAACCAAATACGCGGTAGGAATAAAGAATTCAAAGAAAATAAATATAAATACATACAAGACAAAAGAAATTGCAAACAAAATTAATTCCATAAACATGTAAAAATATTTTTGTTTATATAGGCCTAAACTGTATAAAGAAATTGATACAGATATACAAAAGGAAAAAAAAACATTGCATGGAGATAGTAATCCATTATAAAATATATATATAAAAAAATGGTGTACAAATCGTACCGCCCTCGAAATTTATTACTTTTCAAATTTATGATCGTATATTTGGTCCAATTTAAGTAACCGAGCCATTTTTTTAAAACAGATAATCTCAAGACAAAGAACAAAAACGAAATCAAACAAATCCGCGTGAAACATATACGTAATAAACAGATGAATTTAGATATGCATATGCTAACATAACAATTTACCTTAGTTTTAAAGTAATCACTTACGTTTAGTCGGAAAAAATGAGATCAAAACAGCGAACTTTAGGTTTTTTAAAATTGCTTGAAAACAGCACATGGTAGGTGGGTGCTTCTTCTAATCATAAATGACGTCATTCTGATGAGTAGGATTTCAGCGGTAGATGGCGTCTCTTCCTGTAATTAACGGCAGAATGACAATTGTCCAATTAAAGCAATGGTCCAAATATGGCTACTCTCCCCTAGTTATTATGAATAAATTATTTAATGTAAATAATTATGATTAAAAAATATTATTGTAAGAGATAAATAGTAATTAATGATTTTCAGATACCTGAATGTTTATTTATATTACTTATAAAAAAATATGCAATTTATTATAACAAAAATGTATTTTCATTCTGAGGGAGTTCAGAAACATACGTCTTTCACACAATTTGACTGTTTTCACTTGCAATTTTAGACGTTTTGTTAAATATCTAGAAAAATAGATGAAGAATTAACATGAAACTACAGGTGTGTAAACAATATAGTATAAGTCATATATTTCCGCAAAGATTTGTTCCCGAAACCCCATAGAGGACCGTCAACAAATTGAAAAATAACGAATATCTTTTGGATAACCCTGTAAAAACTAATGTAGTAAAAGCGTTCAAACTCGAAATTATTAATAAGTGGCTTATTGTAATATACTGTGTTCATTTTTATGAAGATAGCATGTATACTCGTAGAGAAATTAAAGTT